>DWON01006905.1:0-13434 GCA_018251015.1 Phocides pigmalion okeechobee
CCTGTAAGTTTCCACATCCACAAAAAAGTTGTGGGCAGGCCTTATGTGCTTACGAAAAGTTAAACACAACACTTGTTCCCCGCAGTAAAAGTGTTAAAAAGGCCCGCCGCAAAGACGTGTTAAAGTACACACGGGCGGCATATGAACTGATCACGTAGATATCAGACATTGTCCTATTACCTAGGCTTTAGAAATTTTCCTGGCAATATCAGCTTGGTAATTGCGGGCGAACGGGGAGCGGCACAAACGACTTGTACGAGGGCTTTCAAAGCCAGCAGCGAGCCTGCTTTAAGTAACATTGAAATAATTCGTAAATATATGCAAAGCATGCAATTAATAACTCAAGATTTTTTTTTTCATGATAATGTAATATGTTTTCGAATATAGATTGCGAAATGAGATATCTCGACTGAATGAGCAAATCAGTTTAGTGTCTGTCATTTATAATGAGTTGAATAGGTAAATAATTAAATATCATTATTTAGTTCTACGAAATCAAAATGGAAACCAATTATATGGCAACATATTATTATCTTTACATTTAAAACAGTTTAACGGACATGGCTTTGTTGTTTCAAATATACATAGGTTAGAATAACATGGCCTATAAAGTGAGAGTTTTCCCAAAGATTTTTTCAATGTAATCACTTCTTTTAGAGTCTGCGCCAAACTTTATGACCTGCGTACATTGTGCGTGTCTTGTAAAACTTCAAATTGTCTCGATAAAGAATGAAATTCAAATTGGTGGTTATAGTATTCGTGACTCGCTTACGCCTTATTAAGAATGAACGAGCTTTTCAAATTATTATTTGTTGAGAATAAACGAGAAGTTGTTTTTAAATTAATAACAATTTTGTTATTAATTATTACTGTTAATTTAAATAATTTGCTACACATAACATATTATGTAGTATTATAAAAAATTGGTTATTATATAACTATTGATTGTTTGAGAACTTAAAAGAAATCCTGATGCCATTTTGTTTTATATTATTGATTGTTCCGTTCCTACCATCCTTAGAAAGGTCATAAAATTTGACGTGGACAGTAAAGCTTCCATGACTTACTCGAGTTAGTTACATAAGTAACATGATACTTTTTCAATTAACCATTTTCAAAGGCTTTTAATTATTGTCTTCATAACATTGTGATGATAAATATTTTATTTCATTAACTTATGATATTAATTTGTAACTTTTTTGTAACCAAGATTAATTTCAAACAGTAATGGTAAATGCCATAAAAATATACTGGCCATAAATCTTATATTTTAATATGAATGTCCTCAAAATGTTTATGTTACAGAACGCGGCACACGCAGCAGTGTCACTCAATTTACATACTCTATGTTTACAAACTATGCGTAGAGCAAAAAATATATATTTGTGCACAATATTCTCGGCAATAATTCACAAAATGTAATTTCGAATACTATTTACATGCACAATAGAAATTCAATTCAACATTAGTAATGCATATTACTAAAATACTTTGAAATAGTTCGTAATAATCGTAACATGATAAAGAACTATAAATGTTTGGCATACATATGTGTCCACTATTAAAGTTACATTTAAATATTGAAAAATATGTATTCAAACTGTTCATTGACATCAACTATTAAGCTAGAAACATATTGCGTTGTGTTGTAGAGTAGAAAACTTGGCCCACATGGAGTTTAGCAAATGGGCATGTACGCACAACCTCAAACAGGACTCTTGGGGTCGCACGTAGATGCGTTGCTTGTCTGAGGACTAAGAAAGTCGCCTCGGTAGTGTGTAGCTCGCAACCACACTGACAGCCGAAACAAAAACTGCTTTAAACTGAATTATGTTCATAGGACACATAGCGTTGTGATAGCATTGAAGGTTCCTTCTTTTACTATCAGTATATAAGGTTTGTGAGCCATTTTCACCGCTAATATGTTTCTAGCTCTACATAGAGTTTAACAATGGACACGTAGAGATGCTAAGTTACATCGATAAGTATTTGAACGCTATTCATCGTTCGATAAATTGAGATATTCCTATTATAAATATACAGACTTAAAGATTTTTTTACATCCAACTGCTGCCAAATATTGTATTTAAGTTTTGCAAAAATAAATTTTATAATAATGTCAATGTAATAGGGGCGTAAGGGTGGTAAACCCTGTTCGATTCGACCAAGAAATTTAACCTTTTTTTTCTAACGTGGTCGATCCTCGACCAAGGCAGTACCATAGTCAGACCCACATGGAGCGTAAAATTTGTCTTTTAAGGTCGTAAGCCCTGTTTGATTTGCCCAAAGTAGTACCACAGTCACACCTGTTCAGGACATAACAATATGTTTTCCAAGGTAGTAGACCCTGTTCCGTTCGACCAAGGGAGTACCACCACAGCCATTAGGAACGTAAAAATCTACCCGTCTGTATATTTAGAATAACATAGACCATACTTGGAGTATCCAAGTAGACTTAGGGAACGTCATTTATACTTAACAATTGATCAAGTAATATGTACGGACGCATTTTCATTAGATGATAAGTTTGATAACTCACTGATATAAGTATAATGTTGAATATATTTATTTTTCTATATATTTTTAATATTAAAAATAAGAAATGTTACAAAAATTGAACTTAATGGTATTCAACATCTACCAATCAACCCTGGGTGGGTGTTGAAAAATTTGTGGCAGGTGCTAAAATGTATATAAAAAGTTATTGAAAAATCACTTCCTTTAAAGAAAAATTAAAATAAGATTGGCAAAGGTAGATCTCCCTTCAGGCGAGTTCTTGTCGCCTGGGCAGCGGCCGTGCTCCGATAGTCTCATTTCAGTGTTTGTATATATATTCAAGATATTTGGAGAAATTCGATAACGTGATTCAGGATACGTGTGGCGCCTTCTCTTGTCGAGTAGAGGAAAGGAAACAACCACTATTTCCTATGTTAGAGTGTTTAATTTCTTGCAAATAAACCATGTAATTTGAATTGTTACAAAAAGTGTAAAATTTTATAGGTAGTAACAAAAGTTATGTATTGCACCTAACTTGTATCGTGATCAATCTGCAAAGTTGAGCAACTAGTTAAGAAGTTGGTTTGGTAAGCGCTATTCACAATGATTGAAACAACTTCCACTATCCATCACATGAGTTGATAATAGTGATTAACAACCAATTCTCTTGTAGATGGCACTTTCAATAAATCTCTGATATAATACTATCAGAGACTCAAGTCAGTCAATAAGTCACATTGATATTAAACGTCTAATAAATTAAAATGGTTATCAAAATAAATTAAACTAATATTTAGTTATCATTTCTAGTCACTTTCTGAGATATGTGCCTTTTATAGACTCTGAGGATGAGAAGTGTTTGACTAATCAATTGTTCCAATTGTTTTATTAGTAAAAGGGATATTTCAAACTGTGTGAGAAGCCATACTGGTCATCAGTAGTTTAACAGGCAACCCACTTACAGGTATCCAATATGAATTTATATGTCTGTCTCGCATCTGGGTGCTTGTATCTGTGTGTCACAACACCCACGACAAAATCCTTATCGATTTTTCAATGTAGAAAGCGTTCTTATATTTATTTAAATATCATAGTAGACAAAGCGCTTCTAATGAGAAAAAGTGTCATTCGCCCATTCAAATACTTATGTCATTTCCCCAATAATATCGACTAATGAAAATGCGCTCCAAGTATGCCTCGTCACATCCAATCAACAGATATGGTTAAAACGCAACTAGCGCTAGCGACGTTTATATCAGTGTACACTTGTACTTACGCCGGTCGCCGAGTTTGTTACCCCGCCTGTATTTCTTACCGCGACTCTCTTTGTCCTTGCGGATCTCCCGCACTAGCGTATAAAACGCGTCGTCGACCCCCATGCGGGTCTTCGCTGACGTCTCTACGAAGGGAACGCCGTAACTCCGCGCTACCTGAAATTGTTATGCAGTAAATATTAATTAGTGTTGTCTTACTATTAATGAACTATTGAGGGGTTGTAAATTGCGGCCTCTAAAACCTGTCATGTTATTGATAGTATTACATACAGTACTTATTTGATAGGTCATGAACTATAGTTTTGAACCGATTAGATACTGCAGTCGTCATTATTCACCGTGAAAAAACTCTTGTGCGTCAATTGGAGGAATGGTTGCCGGCTACACTTGAAGCGAGGTGACCCTATTAGTCTTTAGGAGTACTCATTTGCTACTCTTTTCACATATTAAAGCATCTATCAAAACACCCTTGCAATATAAAACACAATGCTATAGTTACAATACTAACAATAATATTGAAAGGTTACAATACCACTCATATTGATATTATGATTAGTACTCAATTTTGGCTTGGTAAAGCTTTGGTAAAGGTAGTTAGGGTATGTATACGGATATTTTAAAACTGTTTCAGTTCAACTTAAATACTAGCAGGACAAGTTTTTTTGTAAAGCATTTATTCTTTGCCTATGATAACAATTTTGACATGAAATAATTTGGTCAAGCGTAGCCTTGCCTTAAAAATTGATAACCCAATTATAATATGAACTGTTTTAGTTTCATATTTGTATCATTTAATTACATAAAGAAAAGAAACAGAATCCGAAATCTAATCCAATATTTTTTATAAGTTTGCACTTCTTGTAGAATGACATGTGTCATTGAACTACTTTTTTAACATCTTATTTTTAAGTAATGGAAGTAGGAGACATGCGTGCTATTTACCTGATGGCAAATAGCTACTGCTGCCTAACGCCTGTAGCCTTATTCAACAGAACAGAAGTCATATCGCTACTTTAAAATAAAAGGGCCACAAATCAAAAATATTCACAATTCTTTTTATTGTAAAAATTCAAATTTTGACAGTCACATATCCATATCCACCATTAAAAGCCAAATAAAAATATCTTTCTAACAGTGTATAACACCTATTTATCAGTTTTAAAATTATAGAGCAATTATACAAGCTCTGATTTTGAAAACTTTAAATAGCTCTTCTGTAAAATTAGGTCTATTCGCGTTGTGGCCCTTTTGTTTTGAATTAGTGATATACACACTTGTTTGCAAGTAAGCCAGCAACCAAATAATTAAGTAATTTTTACAATATAACTTATGTAACTGCCAATTGTTATATTTTAACGTAATAAGTTATGTATGTACATATATGTAATTAGATTTTTATGACATTTTTTATTGCTTGTTATAATTAAAATTTGTAATGGCATTTTTGCAAGGCTTCGGTTAATCACTGTTATCTTGTAAATAATGTCAATAAATATTTATATTAATAAGCATATCTTCAATTTTAAGTTATGTTACATGATACAAAAAAGGATATTAAGGTCTAGGATAAAATTTACAACTTGTAGATTGTAAATCCATGGGATCCATAGTTTTCATGTCATATGTACTTATTCATAATTTACCCATTTTCTTATATATCTGGCATGTTAAAAAATTGGTTATTGTATTTATTTTTGGACTGCAGCCCACTATTGAATCTGGTTTTCTCGTCGCGTTAGATTAGATCAGTAGTGATTACATTAAATGAACAAATAAAATTAAAATATTTTATAAACATATAATATCATAAGGATATGTAATTGGATTTACCAAGTATCTGTCTGTGACATTGTCATATTAACATTTGATAGTACCCAAGAAAAATTTTGGAAATTCCATCAACAGATTAAAACACGAGTTCAGAAAAGCTGTAGATATATAAGGTAGTTCATCATAAATTATTTGAGAATTACACTTAACACGAATAAAGGGAAACATGATTTATGTAACTACTGTTAATGGTAGACTTTATAATGGTGCTCTGAGTCATGGTCGCAATTAAGATGAGAAAACATTATAATTACTGTCGTATCTGCAACATGATGAGTAAAGTTTTATTAATGGTTTATTTTATTTGTAGCCGTGTGTCATCGGTTTAATAAAGATCAGTGCAGTATGAGCATAGTTATTTGCATTTGGATTTTATTATTAAGAGAGTTTTATTCTCTCTCAACACTTGTCTAAAGTATAGCTTTCGAACATGGTTGATACAGACAAACAGTGGGAACTGGAGTATGCTATTAGGATGGCACAAAGACCAAAAATTTGTTTTTATTATTTAGTAGCAAAACCGGCAGCAGGCAACCTTATTTTTATTAATTGCTGAGACCGCTGGGCTCCTATATATATGTACCTCTATACACAACCTTAAGTAGGACTTAAGTTCTATTAGAATTGATATTTCGATGTGTTGCTACTCCTGGGGACTAAAATGATCACCTTGCTTCAAAATGTATGCAGCAAAGTTTGTGTTTCGGTTTTAAGAGTAGAGACTCCTTTTTTTAGACTTTCAAACCAGAATTGGGTCGAAAGTTTTTACTTTATTTGAGGACAGTATTATACAAGCACACAGGCCTCCATATATTAAGTAGTTGCTGCAGCTCATGGACATCTACATACAACCTAAGTCAGAACTAAAGTCCTATCTGAGCTGTAGGTAGACATGTTGCTACTCCTGTACACCCTCCCTCACATCCCTCACATTTAAGTATAGCCAGCGACAACAACTCGTCAATCGAAACACAAGAAATGCTTACCAGTGGATTATGAGAGCAGCGGTAATCACAAGCAGTGTAGTGTTAACATTTTCTCTGCAGCTCTCATGTATTACATTGAGTCAGAATTGCAGAAGGAAGTATTGCAGAGTTTCTCTAGACTAGAGATGTACTAACAATTTACACAAATATTGCATTTTTGTGCATCAATGTAGCATCCACAAATACACAGACATAATGTCCACTGTTAACTCACCTCCTAATGAACATCTGTAACCAACCATATAGTACAACAGTCTTACTCAAAGTCAATCACAGATATGTAATTGCCTATCCAGTTCCATATCCACAAATCATTTTATAAAAACCCTTCAAAAATGGCGCAAACGTGTTTGAGTTACTCCTCATAACAAAATGCTAGTGAAAGCCATGTCGAAATCTCAACATCCAGACATAACATCATTTAAAATATATTTTTAGCGGCTCTTTAAAATATTGGACAATTTGCAAACTGTAAATTAGCTCTTCTGTCTTAAAGATTGCCGACCCCTGTGCTATACACATTTCACCACCTTGTTTCAACATGAACAAAGTCAAGATTTTCAGCTACATCATAATAATTATTAAATAGATTATTATGGTCATATTTTTCGCTAAAGCTTAGCTATCAGTTAGTTCAACTGAAGTTGGATATGTCAATACATTACCATACCTTTACAAGTAACAAACTTCAAAATAAACATTTTATAAAGTTTATTTTACTTCATTTACATGCAAATTTTCTTCTGATTCATTACGATTAGGATTGCAAACAATTAACCATAGATTAAAATAATTATTTATAAATATTTTATGTACTTTGTAATTCAAATCAAAAATAACAAATTTTCACAGATGCCAAATCGATATATTTATTTGTGGAGATTTAACTTTAAAAATTGTTTTTGTAATATTATTTTATTATGTCTTTACATAGATCTGTTATATACTTAACTATATTAGCCGTACTAATCAATAAATCATTATAAATCTATATGTCTATTTCTAAAGTTATTTAAAGATCAAAACCCAATCTCTTGGATCTATATTTTCAATGAAACTGTATATTATAAATTTTTATGAAAGAAACCAGATGTAAAAATCGATATTTGATATTAATAAGTGGAAAACAAAACAAAAATAACAACCGCGTGTGATTGTGATGTATATAAACAGATGTAAACATAGCTTACTTCGCGCGCTTGTGTCATGTCGACTGCCCACGCTTGTAGGTCGCACTTGTTTCCCACCAGCACCATCGGCACTTCCTCCGCGTCCTTCACTCGTTTGATCTGCTCCCGGTACGAGCCTATGTCTTCAAAGCTCTTAGCACTGTTCACAGCGAATACGAGGAGGAAGCCTTCCCCCGTTCGCATGTACTGGTCCCTCATCGCCGAGTACTCCTCTTGACCCGCAGTGTCAAGAATATCCAACAAGCAAGTCTCACCATCTATCACCACTTGCTTTCTGTACGAGTCCTCTATAGTTGGGTCGTATTCGTCCACGAAGTGGTTCTGGATCAGCTGGATAGTCAGCGCGGACTTCCCCACGCCACCAGCCCCCACAACCACCAACTTGTACTCCGTCATTTTACGAGATAGTAGAAATATTTTTTCGTAACACCAAATGTCACTTGCACAGAAAACGCCCCACAGCGATCCGCCACACCTTTGATATTACTCACATCGGCATGGCTGTCGCGACCTGTTATGTATGTTATTGCACTCACTGTACCCGTAAAACGGCTAATTAATGTATTAATAGAGGCAAATGCAATAAATAACAATGAGGCAGTTCACTCACCCTACTGTCACAGATAAAATAGGTATTGTTTACACGTGACATTACAGATGATATCGATTAATCTAAAAATGGATGACTTTTCAAGGTCTGGTTAAAAATAAGTAAATGGTTTTTAATTTTACAATATACGTTATTATTATAGTCCATAAACTACATACTATATTATCTAGTAATAAAATCAAGTGTAATATGTAAAAATTAATTTTATTTTTTAAACACTGTAAATTCCGAGTATTTGGCCAAATTACTTCTGGCAAATTGTTAAAATAAAAAATTACTTTGATGCGAAAAAGTAGGTTCTCTATTTATCGCGCCAATATCTTTATTTGATAAATAATAAAGGAACAATATGGATATAAAGATACAGGAATGTATTGGAGAAATATTTTTTTTTATTTATTTGTATGTCATCTATCATTAAATTCTGTGAAATTCAAATAAATGACAGACGTGTGTTGTCTGTTTTTTGCCAAAATAACGACAATTCTTGAATAATTTTCCTTGCTCTTTAACAAATTGAATATAACTACTAAGGTATATAGTTAGGAAATTTTAAAATAATAACGAGATGTCGGAAGAAAAAGATGAAGAAGCGGAACCAGAAACTCTTGAAGAAGCCGGCATATTGGAAGCTGATGTTGGAGCTAGATTGTTAGTTATATCATCAAATAATTAAATTTATTAGCATCAATCTGTATTACATTATGTTTTACTATCTCCATACTCCTAACTATTGATAGACAAAGAATTGAGGTGATTACGATGTTGTCATTAATATTCAATTCCATTCCGTTACTTCCGTATGACCCATAGATCATGAGCCAAGGGCTCATTGCTTCATAGGGGCCTGAAAATATTAACGTCATTATTTAACACTTCCCCTGCTGCGTATAACACTACTGTGTATTACATGGCGCAACGTGCTTGCGGCTTATACATACCTGTGTTATATATATAAATCTGTATGAATTACGGGTTAACAAAAGTGCTGTGTTTACGTCAGCACTACAAGACTGCGGGCTGACATTGCGTCTGAGTATTCATAGATGATATATAGGTAGATGCTAAAAAAACAATATTACAGTGGATTGTCGGCGCGTCTTCAGTGTAGAGAAATAAGCTCCAGTTTAGGCCGCCTCTCGCAACGCTGATCCGATCTAATATATGATCGCCGCAGTCCAAGTTTTAAATGTTAAAGATTAGCTTGATTATTTTAACACAATTTTTCTATTAATTGCCATTCAGAATTTGATGGGACACAATATTTATATATATGCTTACTTAGTTATTACACCATTTAATGTAAAAAGAGTCCCACATTCTGTATTTCCAACGGTACCTATACGAGATCGACGGGCCTTGTTTCTGTATAAGTATATCATAGTAACCCACATCCCTGTTCCATACGCTCAAAACTCTTGTGATTAATGGTTGTTTAATCACTTACTAGTTAATAGTCTTTAGTAAAATCATTATAACTGATGTATGAAACAAAACTTAATTAATTATACGGCGTAGGTCGAGCATGCCGACTAAAGGGAGTTTTGAAACAAACTAATTGGACCTATACATAATTTGAAATAAACTGAAATTTGATAATGACAGGTTTATATGTATGGAAATAGCATCCGGGTGGCTGCCCCATTTTTTATGTGAGAAAAGTAGCTAATAAGCATGCAAACCATCTGATAATAAGTAGTCGCAGCCATAGACATTCACGTAAACTACAAACATGACCGAAATCCTATCCGAGCTGGAACGTAGATACGTTTCTACTCTTGAGGACTAAGATGGTCGCATCACTTCAAAGTGCAGCCGGCAACCGCACCTCTCCAACCGAAACACAAGTAGTGCTTTACGGTGGATTATGAGCGCGATGTCTGTAGACTACTCCATACAGAACATAAATCCCCCTGATCATAGGTCCAATAAAACTTCAGTATGTAGCCGACAAGGCTTTACTGAAGTTTTACTGGATTCAATAACTCACAGAATATACTAATATAATAATGCACAATCAGCACAACAATGTGTAGGAATTGTGTTGAGGCAACACCTTTAGACGGGTGACTAATATGGTAGCAGACCGCGCTCAGTTACAGAGATACACTTTGTACGAGTGAGTGTCATACGGGAAGTGTAGTGTGCGCGAGCGAAGAGTCACAGCAAAAAAAGGTGTTGCCAACACTTAAAAAAAGTTACCCTTATTTATGTTAATGTGTGCAAGATGTGGAATTAACTGCCTTCTGACGTATCTTATCTGGACGTTATGCCATAGAGTTCTTTTAGAGGCGCTACGAGAACTCTTCAAAGCTGGCGATGCTGGCGATTTCTCTGATATTGCAAATGTCCACAGCTGACAGTTACTGTTTTTCTTCAGATTACCACTCTGCGTTTTTGCTAAGTAAATTTAAAATACGAAAAAAGGTGTTTTTTCATGCGGTGACGTCTCGACCTTGCTAATGACAAGCAGAAAAAAATAACAATAATAGAACATGGTAGCTATGCATTAAAAAGAAAAAGGAAATATTTCATTGTGTAAGCTAGGAATTGTGGATGAAGAAGGCACTATAAAAATATTTCATTTTTATTGTCTGTAAATCCTTAAAATTTGGTCAATGGGTTTTTTGAGTACATCTAAAAATATACGCTTTTATTAAGTGTTATGTCTATATGCAACCTATTACTGTTTCATCGCTTGGAACGGGTCTTCTCTCGTGAGAAAGGTACAGCCACATGCACACCTCAGCGATTGACCATCGCAGAGTCAACTTACCCTGAAGTTCGGATTAATAGATTCCATACACCTTTGAAAAGTTTCCTTATGATGTTATCCTTTACCCTTAAAGCAATTGATAAAGAACAACTTGACATAACTTCGAAATTACAAAAATGTCTGTCAAAACATTGGATTTCGGATCCTACGTGTGATTGATCGTATTTTTCTATAGCGCTTCTATTCTTTTCATTGTTCTTTTTGCGTCAGACTTATTTATAACTGTACAAATATGTAACTATTGCATTATGAACGGTACTCACCACTTAAACATTTCCACGTGTCGCTCTAATACACTGATAAAGACCTAACAAAGAAAAAAATGGGAAATGCTAAATAGCTGAAGATTTCGATGTATATAAATTTTCTGTGAAGCAGATTATTTACCTATTCATAGAAAAGTCATACATCATTTAAATTTCCTATAATGTCCACATTTTAAGTTAATTTTCAATTATAATACTAATAATTCAAATATAATAAGATTAATGATTGTATTAATTTAACAATTGCATTAGTATAAGCCTGAAATTCCAATTTTTCTGATTTTTCAAATAATTATTCAATATTTTAAAATGGGCTCATTATACTAGCAAACAATAATAAATGTATTACTTAGGTGTATGTTATAAATACAAAAAGCAGGATTCAAAATTAAATGTTTAAAAAAACAATGCTTGGTTAAATAACACACGTATAAGTTGTAATATAGGACAGGATTAAATAATTTAAATTCAAAAATATTGCTTAAAAATGACGGTTATTCCGTCTGTATTTATTTTATTAAGCCTTTATTTACTTGAAAGTTCAATTTGACCTATTTTCCAGTGTCATTGAGCTAAAATTTGGCGCATATTTTTGGTTCTCATGACACTGCACGATTAATTAAGTGCCGCCATTTTAAATCCAATATTGTCATCATACCAAAATGGCGATTTATTATTTGCACTTTAACCCTCATGATTTAGATATCACATGAAAGGATTTGGCGAGAGTAATACAATGAGTAAAGTAATTACATTCAACGTCGTCACTAAATCAGTCGTCGTCAATCTAAAACCGACGTATTAGATTTAGAATCACACGTCACAAATGGCTATTTAGCATTTCCACAGATACTCCTATGACTCCCCTTATATTTTTAAATAAATGGGATGAAAAAAGTCATTATTGCTCAGTTTGAAGAGAACAAAGTCCAGTAACAGATCTTATGTCGAGGCCACAGGTACAAAATATATATACACAGTGTACAAAAAATGCGCTGCTATAACACTTTCCCTGCGGCGAACAACACGGTCGTACGATGCGCGGCGCAACTTGCTTGCGGCTTGTTCACACCTGTGTTGTACATACAAATCTGTATGGATTACAGGCGAACACAAGTGCTGTATTTACGTCGGCGGTACAAGACTGGGGGCGGGCATTACGTCGGTGTATTCGTAGATGATACAAAAATGCTAAAAAATACAATATTTCAATGAATTGTCTGCCCATCTTCAGTCTAGTGAAATAAGCTCCAGCTTAATCCGCCTTCCGCAACGCTGACCCGATCTAATATATGAGAGCCGCAAACAGTGTTAAATTAGTAGTTTTCCACGACATAAACAAATAAAGTAATGGAAGTTAACTTTTAAAAAATAGAAGAAACATGGTACTTCAAATAATCTGTAATTCAAATTCAAATTCAAATATTTTATTTTATTGTAAGGTATTTACATACACTTTATGAACGACAAGGGTACAGTGTAAAATCAGTACATCAGCATAATCAAAATCAAGACAATTATTTCTTATTATGTATTGCTCATGACGTCGATTTTTTCTGTAAAAGATATACATTTGTCATAACGTTTTTGACGGTCTGTGTGACGTTACCTTGGAAATAACTGAACCGGTTTGAATGGAATTTTATATAAAGTATTTGTAACACTAAGGTCACGTCTGTTTTAACAAGTGTTATTCTATTTTATAATTCCTTAAGATCTTTAGTTATCTATACGTAATTTACACGTTAATTACAGTAATAAGAACCTTGAAATTCCTTATAAGAAAACCTTAACGATCTAAATGAAGTCCGTGCCCACGTAGCTTGGTGTCAAGAACAGTAGCCGCATTCCCGCGTTGAATAGCGATCGCAATTCTCAGTGCGATCTGTACCAATAATTTGGTACCGGCATGGATCAAATGGGAAAGTAATTGTTTGAAAAGTTTTGGCACTCGACTCCACGGACCAAAGCTTTCAAAGCCAAATGGAACAACCACGTTATCACTG
>DWON01006906.1:0-13433 GCA_018251015.1 Phocides pigmalion okeechobee
GAAAAGGTTCAGATGTCTTGAATCACTCGCTGCCTCCACGGAGAAGAAGAGCGAAGGCCCCAGCGTCAGACCGGTCACCACCCGAATGAAGTTGCATGGGACAGCGAGTAATAAATAGTGGGCCGTCACGCCGTGCGACATTTCGTTGTATATACTTTGTGACTATACTTTCATTTATTTATTTACATAATCCTCCTTCGTTGATCCTTGGTTGGTAATCATTTATAATTAACTTATTTTAAATACCTACCTAACTTCACAATTTTCCAAGTTTGTTATTTGCGTAATTGTTATCCAATAGTAACATTACAATATATAATCTAGTTGCGAAACAGTGTCTCGCCGAGCCAATAGCTATAAGGATACTTTTGTCGAGTAAATAAATTTTCGATTCGAATAAGATTGATAGCAACAACCATTGGGTTTTTACTCCATAGCTAATTATGTTGCAGAAAATAGAAATGCGATCCTACAGGTAACCTCTACGGTTTGATAAAGATAGTACCTCCGCCACATCCATTTCTTACTTGAATCTTGGATTTTGGACTTACCGGCTCATTTACGTACAAGGCGACTATTCTCAAGAAGCAACATATTCATGATGTGATTCAGGTAGGACTCTTGTTTTATGAAGAATTGGCTAACTACTATATACTGTATTTGTATATGTGTATGTGCTTCATATAGAAAATAATATGTAATGCCTTCCTACTATCTCTTAAAAACCATTTTATACAGACCTATCCTCAACAATCAGCGCAATGATCTAAAAGACTAAATGATTGTCTATTTTCTACTATAAGTATATAGCAGGTAATCGTTCAATTTCAAGAAAATTTTACTCACTCCTTACCGAATTATATAGCAAAATTACAATACAGCATTTTGAAAAAAGCTTAAATAACCCCGTTTAAGACATGGTAGTACCTACTTTTTGAAAGATGGTAAAGCCGTTAGAGCTCGCTGGAGCTGCACCACAGCAACCCTCATAACTCGCCGTAAAGCAACATGTTCTTCATGTATTGTGTTTCGGTTGGGGAGGTGTGGTTGCCGGATACACATTATTGGAGGCGACCATCTTAGTCCTATCTTAGTCCATCTTTTATCTTCCTTTCGTGCTATTTGCGATTGGACATGGTTGTCCATGGGTTGCAGTGACCACTTAACATCAGGTGGCCGGCACACCCGTTTGTTACTCTTTCATTAAAAAAATCATGAAGCCGTCCGTAGTAAGTAGTTAACAAAAATATTAAAGCTACGGCAATTTTCTTAAAACAGGAAATCCGACAATATTTGCGTTAAATAGTTTATCAATTATGAGGAATGTCATTACTCAACTATTATTTAGTAATAATGAGGTAATAAAGGTAGCAATCAGTACTAGAATGAAAGGGAACAGGTGGGTACAACGCTGTAGGTTTCTACTTGAACAGAGTGTAGAAAGAACAGAATCCTATGTTAATCTCAGTTTCACCTGATCATTCGTCAAGCTGTCTCCTCTGACCAGAGTTGTCAAACATACAAAAGTTGAATATAGATTGATAGGTGTTGTACAACCAAGAAGAATCTTTAAACACATGCTACACGACTAGTGTCAAGGCTCCATGACGTAACTTGAGAAAGTCGACACAGCCGAAGTGGTGGTGGCCGCATACACCTTCAGTCGACGATGGACCAAGCCTGCAAGTAAGTTATGTCACTTTATATTTTATTGTGTCACGCTGTTTGCATAACTTTTTATTTTACAAAATATTGCCAATTGTTTTAGATTTTCTATACAGCTAGTAAAAGTTTAACTAATATATCTTTATACATTAAATATTTATTGCTAACTGTTATTATTTATCGATATATAATAGAAATCAGAAATGCAATGTTTGAAAATTTGCCTATCTGTTACCGCGTTACGATTGACCGATTTGAATGAAATTTATTTTGTTTTTAACAACATCTAAGGCAACACCTAGGATACGGCTTGCTATGCTATATTCATTCCCTTCTCTTCTCTTAAAATTGACGCTGACGAAATAGGAAATACAGTTATATTTCAATACAAGTTGTTTTTCTTAATTAAAATACTATTACTACTACTAAATGTAACGTTCTTTAGAAGGGATGGGAGAATATTATGTACAAGGATTGTGTAAAATTAATATGACAGAAATGATCACAATAAAAGTTGCATAGATGGCAAATACTATCTCTTTTTTCGGGCTTAGATACTTGTTTACCAATTCCATGAGAGAAAGTTTAATATCTTTTTAATTACTTCAATAATAAACTATATCAAAATAATGTAGTAATATTTTTTTATATAAACTGTTAGATTTAAAATAAGTATTAAACCGTTTTTATTATTATCTACGTATTATGTAGCTTTCCGCATACGAGTGAAATAGAAGCTAGGACGAACCTACCAATGATAATGACAATAACTTTTAGCAATAAAACGTATCTAATTATTATTATGTACTTACTAGACATAATATAAATCTCCATGCTTTTTGCACGTTGATCAAATAGTCTAATTTCGAAAGTATACGAAACTTGCATAAAGATAAAATTTAATAATCGATAATAGAATACGAATAATAAAATTAATTACATAAAAATAATATTATTATAACATGTTATGTTCGGGTGCACTATGGACCTACTTACTTAAAGTTTAACATTTAATCCAAAGTAAAAAGTACTTTAAATCAATTCAATAACATCTTTAAATACATATAAAAAACAAGGAATTTTAACCCTTCTCCTTTCTAGAACTGGATTAATAAAGGGAAGTATTTTATCCTAAATATAAGGACCCTACATAAACAAATAAATATAGATTATTTTTGTCAAATGGTAAATTTATACAGTAGAAATATAACTTCAAAACCAATTTTATGATGTGGAATCTCTTGCGTTTCGATAATATAAGTTACTCACTATGGCTCACGCAATTATGGTCAGCTTCCGGATTTATCCAGGCATATGGAGTTGGTTACAGATGTATATAAAGCGGCAGTAATCGTTTACTATCAAATAAATGTATTATTATTAAGATTATACATATTTGTAATACGCATATTTTGTAACAATTCTTTTGTTGTTTTAATAACAATAATTATTATAGTTAGTATATTTTGTTCATGTTTTATTTTGAAACTTTTGTACAAGTTAATGCTTCATTGTAAAAGTATATACAAAACTTTAAAAACGTATAAGGTAATACATGTACAAAATACGGATTTCTTTGGAATGAGGTACATACGATGTACATGTCTAATATAAAACATACACAATCAGATTTGATTTGCATAATTGTGAGCAACAACCATGAAATAAAGCCAAATTTCGAGGAATACGGTTATAACTATAATCCCTAATACCATGGTGGTCAACGAAACTTTACTTATTATGCAAGCTTGGGAAACAAAGAAACACGATAAAGGTGCACCAATTGCTGCCATAATTATACACATGCACATAATAAATATGATCCATACAGCTGTTCCGATAGTCCCTCTAGACGTAGATGTCACTCCCAGGAACAGTATAACATTTGCGACTGTCAAAAGAAGTGAAGTCAAGCCAATTGTAAGAAGTACCGCTTTTCTTACGGACTCATCAACACTGTCGCGATTTATATAGTTACCCAAGATGCTGTTTTCAATCAATCCGTATAAAATAATACCAGTCAAGCCAACTCCTCCTGATCCCATTCCGAATACGGAAATCAAATATGTTGCGTACTTTGGTGGAAAGGTACCAAAACATCTTGTAACTTCGGGCATGTCAAATTCCATGGCGATGTTTTTGTCGCACTATTAATATAACAATGTTCTGATTTATTTTTATATTGTATTATGTCTTAAAATGCAATGATATTAATCCCATTACCCTCTATATTTTCTTATAAATTCTTTTGGTTTGTTCTTCTGTCGTTTTTGTCATTTGTCATCCACTTTTTGTCAATGTGTTGAAAGTGTTAAGAAGAAAAAAAACGTCAACAAGTTGCAAAGATACATTGTTGTAATAATTATAACTTCCAGTTGAACCAGTTGCATGGCTCGTGGTCACGGCGAAACTGCGGTGGCGGGGGGTAAACTGTTGACAGCTGCTAGTGACAGATTAATCTATCTAACTTACGTCTAGTTCGTTTTCCCTTTTTTGCGTTCCATATCACGACACACAACACTAATTGTACCTTTACGCACTGAACTTTGCACTATTTGTGATTTACATAGACTAACCACTGGATTCCACGTTTGTGCTAATTTAAAACCATCTTCTCTATTGAAGTTCTGAGGGTGTTTCTTGATCTCTATTGCCTCTCTTACCAAACTTGAAAAGTAATGGCATTCAGTCGAGATTACCAGAGGTTCCTGTAGTTGTATCCAGTGGTTACTTCCTTAGTTGATGTGCGCGGCTACCGCAGTCTTCTTTGTATCCTTCTTTTGACTGCGCTGCAATGTTCTTTAATCCGTTGCGATATAGTCCGTCTTGTCCGTCCTATGTACGAGCTACTACAGCTACAGTCAAGCTCATAGTCCCCTGGGCACAGATATGGGATTGTGTCTACCAAAGACTAGGCAATTAAAAAGCGTTAATCCTGAGTACCCGTTATATACTAAAATCTATAAATTCCGCAATGTTATTAGTAAAATCGTATAATGACATAATAAAACCTCTTCTTACAAAAAAATCACAGTACGAGTCGTTCCTTTTCTTGAAAACATAATTTCATATTGCCTGTTCCCTTTTAGGAGCTGGTGGCCGACAAGACTAAACGGTGCTCCATATTAACTTATTTGAATACAACATTTTACTCAAGCTTTCTAAAAAATGTACCAACATGTCAGATTTGCACTGAACTCCTTGCTACCATGCAAGGGTGCCCCGACCTCGCCAGATACACATTCTCCTTGTTCCCGCATCGCCGTACTGAGAGGTAAGTATCACCCCCCTCTCCCTAAACAATTACTAAGAACCTATAGAGTTTGACCGGGGATGCACCGTCACCACACCCGTTTCGGTAGAAAGGTGTGGTTAGCTTGTAAATAAGACGTCACATCTTATTCTTCGGGAGTAATGTCATTTAAGGTTAATTATGAGTAAATTGCTTGGTTGTGTAAATGTTTGGTACTACTATACTATTAAAAAATCCTCATTTCTAAATAAGAAAATTAAGATTACTATTAGTCATGTCCCCTCTTACCACATTTCAAAAAATATGGTGTACATATTTATCGTCTTTTATTATGGCTTTAAATCATTAATCATAATATTTGTTCATAGTTCGCAAAAAGAATTATAAATATTGACTGCATAATATAAAAATATTTAATCGCTTTATAAATATGCAACATACTTTTTCAGTCCAGAAGATTCAGAACCTGAAAAACAAAATACAACTGAAACGTCAAATTCTCACACCGCTATGGAATATGAAGCTGATAACTCTTCCAGGTGACTATGATATTAACACTTTCCCTGCGCTTGCGGCTCGTACACACCTGTGTTGTACGGACAAATTTGTGTGGAATACGGGCGAACAAAAGTGCTGTGGTTACGTCAGTGCTACAATTCTGGGGCGGACATTATGTCTGTGTATTCGTAAATGATACACAGATGCTTAAAATACAATATTTCAGTAAATTGTCTGTGTATATTCAGTATCTAGTCAAGTAAGTTCCACGTTCAGTGGCCTCCCGCAACACTGACCCGATTTAGTATATGTCAGTCGCCGCAGTCAGTGTTAAAGGCTCGCTATTAATAACTATAATATTATCGAGGGATTTGGGAGATTCTCTTAGAACATTTAATTGTCTTTAAATGTAATTTATTTATCTTTAAATGTTTGGAAAACAAACAATACATTTATAAAGAAGTACAAACAAATAGGGCATATTTCAGTGAAGTTTCCACTTATAACTAATCCGTAATAATGATTGGTTAGTGTCATGGAGCAAAATAATAGGACACAAAATTTCGCTTAGAACGCCAGAACACCAATTCTCATAGCTCAGTCCCTGCCTCTCGCGTCCGCGCTCCGCAAAATACTGTTAGTTATACAAAAGTACAGGTTTTTTTATTTCAAATATAAAAAATAAGCATAATTCTTTGCATAATGCTTTCAGTGAGCATAATACATATTTCAAATAAAATCTTAGAATAATATTCCTAAAACACAATTGTTACTTATTCCAGTTCTAGAGAAGATGAAAATGAAAAAGTTGAGGAACCGGCGAGTAAAGAAACAACTGTCGAGAAGAAAGAATCACTTAATTCACTTGTGAAACAAGTAAGCGATTAAGATTTTTAGTGTTACAGCATCCAATTTATTTACAATATTATAACGATTAAAATCCAACTTGGAATGTCTTAGAACTAATTATATTAAAAACTTAATCTAAACAAAACAAAGGGAGTCCGTTCTCATGAAGCAACGCGCCAGGAACGCTGGCAAACATAATAAAAATATATGTAAAACTTGTAATACTCAAAATCCTTTTGGAGATACATTTTTATTGGACTTACTTCGCTACGAGTTACATTACGTCAAAATCAAAATACGTGTTTATTATATACATATTTTATAGGTGTAATGTTATTTAACCATGTTATGAAGCTGCTGTATTGTGTTTTGCAAGGTTTAGAAAGAGAAACATAATAGTTGTAATAACCTTTTTACAACACAGTCCATACATGGTAACAACACACCCGTAATTCATGTGTATGGATGACGGGCGAACACGAGTGCTGTATGCTGTAAGATTAGAATGCGGCCGGAAACAACGTCTGCGTTATCATAAAAGTTATGCAGATGCTAAAAAATACAACATTTCTGTAAATTATAGATAGAAAAATGTGGAATGAACTTCCTCCTGAGGTATTCCCGGAGCGCTATGACATGGGGCTCATCAAAAAAGGTGCAAAAAGAGCTCTCCTTCAAAGCCGGCGATGCATTGGCGCTTCCTCTGGTGTTGCAAATGTCCATAGGCGGCGGTGATTGCTTTCCATCAGGCAGCCCGTCCGCAGCCCGTCCGCCTTATCGCTAGGCTAATATACATAAAAAAAAATCGGCGTATCTCCAGTCTAAGGAAAACGAGCCCAGATTAGTCCGCCTCCCGCAACGCTGACTCGATGTAATTAATATATGAGCGCAGCAGTCGGTGTTAATAATGAGGGTAGTTTGTAATATACTTTATTGCTAGTTATATGTTCTATTATATTATACATAGCGTATAATAAAATGTGTATGTATGAAACTGCTTGAATTTTTAATTGATTAAAAATAATTTTACAGGAGGTAGACCTAGGCATTCTCAATATATCTATAAGAGAAGACGATGCAAGGAGCGACACATCGGAAAGGTCTATGTTGATAATGTCTGATGAAGACATAATCAAGACTGAAGCCCCCGAGTGGAAACGCGAGGAGGACAAACTTATTCTAGAAGTGATAAAACAACACGTGGCTCCAGCGGAACGCAAGGGTAAAACAATTCAAGAAATTTTTGAAGAAACACCAGTATTGCAGTTAATCAAAGATAGTTTAAGATATAAATCAGTAGACGAAGTTAAAGAACGTATTTTGTACCTGCTAACATTACTTATTAGTAATGAGAATGATGGTGTGAAATGATAATTGTAATGATTGTAATTTTAATATTTAATATTGTTTTGACAATTAATAATTATTTTGTAAAAGAATAAAAACGTGTATTATTTATTATGAATCGCCTATTCCTTTTATATTTGACTTTGGTAATACATTGCCTTTAAGACATTAACAGTTTTTATTCAATGACGTATCAATAAGAATATCAGAAATTCAAAGCACACTGTCGCACTGTATAGAAGGCTCTATTCGACATAACCAGAATTTTATATACATATGTATAATTATCATAAATAAATCATTGAATATCTTCAAACTATATATAACAAAAGCTTCACTTAAACAATCTAAAAGGAATCTATCCAGAACGCTGGCGGCATTCCCGTATTGGGCATCTGAATTCTCTGCCGCGGCTTTGGCTCTCTACAGGACAGACAGCTTAAATAGTGTTTATTATAAGACTAAGTATCTGTTAATAAATGGTTAATATTTAAATATTACGTTCATATAACGGAGTACAGAGCTGTGACGATTACAAACATGATAATGATCATGTTGACAGTATTGTCGTATGTTGAATATTTCCAATTTGTTAGTAACTCCAAAATTGAGGAAAATAGTTACTACATTGTGATTTGACGGTCTTTTTTTAAATTGCATGAAATGCAATGCATTTCCAAAATCCTTAGCAGGTAGTCTTGGTCCCACTACCCAAATTTTTACCCAAATTCTAATAAGTGTATTGGAAAAATATAATTTCAATGATTTACCTATATTGATTCGTATTTTTTTGGTCATATACCGATTTTGGGCACGAATATACCGATTCTAGTAGGCAACTCTACCGATTTCATTCTCCGACGTTTGAGACCACTAGTCTAGCGTAAAGTGTAATAAGTGTATTTTACTCAATTTAAAAAAAACTTAAACAAAAAAAAAACTTAAACAAAAAAAAACTTAAAATGACCATTTTACACAGAGGACCTAATAATACTGCACAAAGTGGAGCGTCTAAAGAGAAAAACAATGTAAGTAACAAATGTGTACATTAAATTAGACCGGATTTTCTCTGAAATTATTGTTTTCTGAAAATAAACATTCAGTTGGTATAAGCTTTTGTGATTTATTTGTTGGTAACATCTTTTTTAATTTGTATTATTGGTAAAAAACCCGCATATAAATGTATAGCAGGTAATATCTATATTTCAGTGCGTTTTCATTTGAATTTTTATATAGCCTGTTAATTCTTTAACTTTGGACTGTAGCAGTGACAAAAACTGACTACATATTTTCAACGAATTAAGGCCACGCTTTACTTTATATGCAATAAATAAAAACTGACCAAATTGAGAATGTTTTAACAACTCTGTTAAATTATGTTCAGAAATTTCAGGGGGACCTAAAAACAGAAACCAACAAATCAAATAAAAAACCATGTATAGCTCTTAAGGTGTTTGAAGACGGTTTGTTGCAAAAAATATATTTAAAACAAACACAAAAAAGGCGTAATGCACATATCAAAAAATAATTGCCACAAATACTAAGTTTGATTTCCTTTTTGTACTTTTATTTGTGTTAGAATATTATCAAATGAGTATGTATACCAGCTGATGTTCAGCGGTCGCTGCAGCTCCTGGACATCCACATCCAATATCTTACAGTCCGCAAGTCGTATTTACGGTCACACAGATGTGCTTCTTCTCCTGACGATTAAGATGATGCCTCTGAGTGTAATTTCCAGCCAAACCTAGAATGAACACACAAGCATAAATTGCCTATAATGGTAAATAGTATAACTTAAATCATCTCGTGATGGTACATGGTAACAATTCCATTTCACAAAATATCTTGAGTTTATTTTTCAAGTACTGGATTTCCAACATAGATCATTCAAAGACATGCAGTATTATGTTTCGATAACTAATTAACATAATTTGTATTTATTGGGTTGGGGGGAAAGTTTCGTCATATTTAAATGCTTAGCTTATATTCTTAGAATCTCACAGAAAATTGTTTGCAATCTATTTGTTAACGACTGTTATTGAACACTCATAAGCAAACTGTCCTTAAGACGGATATCCTTAAGTTGGGATGTAAACATATAGGTGCATATGCACTGTATACGCTACAGTCATCAAATTCCTTTTTTAATTCATGCGTTTGCTAAAACTATTAATAAACGTAATTGAAATATTGAAGTTTTGCGTTTCATTTTTGTTGCTTCACCAACTCATTGCGACAAGTAATACACAGAAGTATTTATTAGATTGGTTCAGTATTGCGGGAGGCGGCACTGAACTGGAGTTTATTTGACTATACTGAAGATACACCTACAATTTACTGAAATATTATATTTTTTTGCATCTGTGTATCATCTACGAATACAGATGAAATGTCCGGCCCCAGTCTTGTAGCACCAACGTAAACAGAAGTTTTCTTTGCCCAAAATCTATACAGATTTGTCCCAACAGAGGTGTGTACGAGTCGCAAGCGCGTTGCGTCGTGCATTACACAGCAGTGTTGTAGCCGCAGGAAAGTATTAATACGCATATATAACTGAAAACTCGGAAGTGCATGCCAGGTATTCAACTCTAAAACCTCCCATGTGAGAGGCAAGAGTCTTAACTGAGCGATTAAGGTATTGTTGGGAAAGTGGATTATGAAACGAATAAAATCAGCATTTTTATAAAATTTTATTATACAAATATTTTAGGGTTGTCTATTGACATTGAGAGAACTATACCGCTTAGTTAAAATTTCCATTATTAAACGGAAGGTTTGACCTGAACCTGTTTTAAAAATAGACCACTTAGGAATTATTTTGAACGAACAGACAAAGACATTGCTTAAACATAGCCAAACTTAACTGCAACAAATTCTGAATTATTTTTTACTTAACACCTTCCCTGCGGCGCGGATATATATGATCGGGTCAGTATTGCGGAAGGCGACCCTAAACTGGAGCTTATTTGATGAGACTGAAGATACGCCGACAAATTACTTAAATATTGTATTTTTTAGCATCTGTGTATCACCTACGAATACACAGACGTAATGTCCGCGCCCAGTCTTGTAGCGCCGACGTAAAAACAGCGCTTTTGTTCACCCGTAGTCCATACAAATTTGTCGCTACAACACAGTTGTGCAGGAGCCGCAAGCGCGTCGCGCCCAGAATTACACAGCAATGTTGTAGCTGCAGGGAAAGTGATAAAAATGCTATTTTTCCAGCAATAAATATTGAATTAACATAATATTCACACTTTACGCATACAAACATTTAATTACGAAACAATAAAAAAATGTAAGCTATTATTGTCTAAAACTATAGCTATTCTCATACAGCCCCAAGGTTTTTCAATCATAGACAATAGTTTTAGATATAAAAAATAAATTTATAGGCGGATGTGAACACAATAATGCCCAGAGTTCAAATGTAGTTTCGGCAAGGTACAGTTAGCAACAAATATAATTTTAAATTATATGCAATAAGTATGTTTGGTTCCTCCACACCTATTACATAGTGGCTCGTACTCTCGACAGCTACGAAGATAGGTCTTCATTGATCTGAGGGAGGAATTCTGTTTAACCTAACATGGATCTCCCCAGATGATGAGTTTTCCTTCGCCAAACATGCTTTCCAGCCAGGGACATTACCAGATAAAGTTTTGTGAATTCGCCAGTTACATTTGGTAATTTGTTTTTTTGAAATTGAATTAATAACAATACCAAAACGTCGACGATTTCTAGTCAAGTTGAGATCAACTGAAGGTTTTTAGGTACATTTGGAGCTGGTAGTGGTAATATGTTAAAAACAGAAATATTACATTGGTATGTAAACATTTTTTTATATTTTGGTAGATAATTGAATTGCCAAGTAAAATGGTCATATCACTACAAAATAATCATGATCAAGATAACGCAACTAAACAGTTAAACAACTTATAAAATATACCATTTATAATTAACTTGGGTAGGATAATTACGATCATGACAATTTTATTAAATAATGTTAACATTTATAATAATAAAATGTACAATTTCTATATAAACAATTGCGAGAAATCAAAAACGTGAAATGACGTTATTGAAATATTTTATGTAAAAAATATACACACATTCTTTTCCATTTCCTAGAAACAAAAAAGCTAATGGTTTGTTTAAATACAATTATATTCCTCACTTTCAAACAATACACGTGCAACGTTAAAGAGCAATGCTATTTAGACAGACACCTTTTCTTCTATTCATTTATTCATTTGTTTAACATTATCAGCCTCTTTCCATACTTTTATTATAAAAACGGACAAGTAACTGAGGTAAGCTGAAACCAAAAACAAGAATGACAAAAATATACAATAACCTCGTTAGAGTGATACTCTAGATTTAGGCAGTATTCCTACACTCATATAAAGATATACATTTTGGGCCTTCAAAGTACAGCTTTAAATAGATTCACAGCCCCACACATGCACTCAACCGAGTACATCTCCAGGTGACTAAATATAGTCAATGAATATGAAGACACCACGCACTCTCTAACTAATCGTGTCTTGCTTCAAATCATCACGCAAATCCGAGGGTAAGCAACCAGGCAGGGTCATTCAGCACCAGCGTGAGTGTCCGAGTACACTTACGATCCTATAACACAATGGCTCCACAAATTAGTAACAGTCATTACGTAAGACAGGTTTCCACGAAACAGGGAGCAAACGGTAGCCCTTTGTGATGTGACTACCTTGATTTTCTGTCAAGATCGCGTTAAAAACCTGTGGGCCATTGTGTGTCAGAGACATTAGAACAGGTCCATGTCGTCGTTGCACATGACCTCTAGGAAGTCCTCGTCGTCGTAGCTCTGCAGGCGTCGAGTGTCGCTCGGGCCACTCGGGTCGCTCGGGCCGCTCGGATCGCTCGGGCCGCTCGTATCGCTCGGGCCGCTCGGGTCGCTCGAGCCGGTCCGGTCGGGCAGCGGCGAGCAGGGCGCGGGCGAGTGCGCGGGCGCGTCCGTGTCGCTGGAGCAGTCGCGCGCGTCCGTCGCCGGCGACGGCGGCGGGTTGGAGCCGTGCTCCGTCTGCACTGTTGCCTCGCCGCGCGACAGGAGCGACGGCAATTCTGAATCTGAAAAATTTACAAAATTCATTCGTAATGTTTAATCACTTTCTCTTTAAATTTTAAGTAGGGACCTATTTTACAGTACTGAAGAATCATTACAATGTACATATGAAACGATTATTAACTCCACCTGATGATAAAGGATTACACCATCCACAAACATCAGTAACTAATTACATATAAAACAGGAAACCCATCTGATGTTTATTATAGATGCGTTACCACTCCTGAGACCTAAAGTGGTCCCCTTATATGAAACAAAACCTGTCCACTGTAAAGCTAGAAATTAAAGTCGACCACAACAGTAACACAACCTTAATAAAATTGATTATTCCAATTCAAAGTTCACATCAGTAAATTTAAAACAGATATAATTACTCAACACCTTGTTTAAGGCGCTTATATATTAGATGGGGTCAGCGTTACGGGAGACGTCATTAAACTGTAACATATTTGACTAGACAGAAGACGCGCTTGCAATTGACTGAAATAATGTATTTTTAGCAATTTTTTTTATTTATGAAAGAGTAAGAAACGGGCATGCAGGCCACCTGGTGTTAAATGGGTACTGCAGCCCGAGGACAACCACATCCAATCTCAAATAGAACAGAAGTTCTATTTAAGGATGGATGCGCATGCGTTCTTACTCTTGAGGACTAAGATGGTCGCCTCCAATAATGTGTATCCGGCAACCACACCTCCCCAACCGAAA
>DWON01006907.1:0-13433 GCA_018251015.1 Phocides pigmalion okeechobee
GACGCGGATGCGTTCCTACTCTTGAGGACTAAGATGGTCGCCTCCAATAATGTGTGTCCGGCAACCACACCTCTCCAACTGAAACACAATACATGAAGAACATGTTGCTTTACGGAGAGTAATGAGGGTGGAGGTGGTACCGCCCCGGGCGAGCTCTAACGGCTCTACCATCTTTAAAATAATGTTAAAATAATAATGTATAACGAAAATTATATTTGTAATATCATCGTTTACAAACAACATCTACAATATATTATTTACATATATTTTAAATAAATGTGTGAGAATAAATTTTTGACTATAGACTTTTAACTGTGAATATACTTCATGTTCGTAGCATAGTTACCGCATTATTCTTTAAGGAAGCGTAATTCAATTCAATTTAATTTCTTTAGTTCTTAATTTCTTTGTTTTGAATATAATTTAAAATTTTAATATTACCTAAGAACTGAATTAATAATTCAAATGTATTAAATTCAAAATATAATGTGCCTACTCACTTATGATTCAGATTAGATAACATTAGAATAAGAGATGCATCATACAGATTATAACATTTGATTTTTAGAACCATAAGTATATTTTTATTTCTCACTAATTATAACATATATAACATTAGTTATAAAACATATAGCGTTAGTACTGATATCTTTTATGTTCTTTATACTATGTATATTTTTGATTTGCCTATAAATATGTGTATCATATATATTTTTGCACAGAATACAAAAAACAAAGTTAATTTATTAAATTGATTATACTAGGAAGATTGTTCCTAACAATTCTCCGACAAAATTATACACAAGCAGTCTCATAAATTTATTAATGAAATTACTAAGGCATTCATAATTAATATCAACCCAAGCGTCTCGGAATTTCTCGTACTGGTTATTACTCACATTATCCGGGATAATGGAACTTCTGTTTCTTGAAGACGGTCGCGAGTGATCGGAGCCCGCTCGGCGCCCGCACGGGGCTCGTTCAGCGCTCGTTTGTCGCTCGCTCGTGTCGAATGGGTACGTCATCTGGTAGATCGGCGACAAGTCGCATTGGAATTATTGTTATTAATTAGAGAGGGCCGTGGATTAATTAAGTAGGGCGCCAATCACGTCGTCATCCGCTCGCCCGAATCACGCCAGTCTTACCGAACGTCTTTGTTAACATCGCAACCCATAGACACACAAACTACAAGACAAGAAGGATATGAGTTGAAGATATTTTGATTAAATTGACATAGAAAATGTGTCTGCTATCCACCTGGCGATCAGTGTGTAAAAAACAGAATATAGTACTGTTTTTACTATCTGACATCCATCACAGATCCTGACGATTAGGCAATCGTATTTTTTCTTATTTGCATCACACCAAAAATAAACATTTTCCTCACCGGTTGAATTATGTAGGTTCTACTAACTTGCAAAATAATTTAACACGTTTTTTTACTTGTGCCATTTTTTGGCAACACGGAAAAACCTAAAAAGTATAAGTAGACGGTGAACGCTAAAGAGTTATTGTATTATATTAAGTGAACCTTAAAAGTATATAGATTTAATAAACGTTTTAAGTAGCTTCTTTTTTATATCTATTTATGTTGTGATCTATTCTAACCTACATAAGAGTTCCTTATGATTTTTCAATGCTGTCATTTTACCAAACCACACTAACTTAACCAGGCGTATGGCGTAATCCTTTATCATTTTGTAAGAAGACTCATACCCAGCAATGGAGCAATAATATGAACACGTCGATGTGAAATTATATACACAATGTAAATATTTAATATTACTTAATTTTACATCTGTTTTTTTTTCTCTTTAGTTTTTGGTTTCATTCCTTTTGCCTCATTATATACGTTTTGTTTTCTTTTTTAATATATTTGTCTTTTTTATTGTTACGATGATAAATAAATATTTTTCTATTTCTATTTCTTCTATTTCTAATAAAAGCAGTAGAGTATTCTCGACGTACATATTACTACGTAACTCGTCACTCCCTTTAACGATAACTGAGTGGGATAATTTTAATTGTGCGCGAATTTCGCGGCATAATGTCTTAGCCACGTGGCGCCTAATTCTGAACTACACTTATATTCGGAAATCTTTATGGTCTCAGATAGTCTTCGGGAACTCGGAAGAATAGGACTCCAAATTAAATCTTTGTCAATTAAGACGTAATTTGGACATTATGAAGGCGTAGTAAGAAACTTCCAGCCAGTTGAAATTTTGTTAATGAAAATTGGAAATTATTAAATGTTTTCAAACGAGCCTTCGTTCCATTTTTTTAATTAGCCTCCACAAGCTACTAAAAATAAAATATTTGTCATGAATATAAATATATTTTTTTGTAAATGTTTACTTATAAATCAATCGATCTATGATCGATTGATTATTCATAAATTAATTTGTGAAAGACATTTTTGTAACTCGTCAATCTTTTTGTAATTTTATTACCTTAAAATGCTACTGCAGTTAAGAGATATATGTTTTTTATAAATGATGTAGCAAACGAACATGCAGGCAGCCTAATAATAAGCGGTTGATGCCGCTCATTAAAAAATTGGTATCGATAGTTACTTTAGTTGGATAGTTAGATACAATGGTAGAATAAGACTCCTTCCGTTATTACTACTGAGAATCATAGTGGAAGATTTATCACCAAAAAATAGTGAATCTACTTTACAACACCCTTCAAATCAGAACATGGTAAAATATGTGAAAAGCAAGTTAAAAAGTTCATTATAATAAGCAGAACTTTAATTCGAAGGTATCACCAATACCTTTATAATCCACAGTAAAATACTTGTTTCGGTCAGACGCATATGGTTGCCGTGTAAATTTTAAAGTGAAGTGATGACTTTAGTATAGTCCTAAAAAACAACGTCTTTACTTCAGATGAGACTTAAGTCCGGCATGAGGTTAGTTGTACATCGGTACGATACGGTGAAGTCAAAGCTACATCGGGTAGATTCATTTACACTTCTAAAAATAACATCAAAAACAGTGCGTAGATGATGCACCTGCATATGGAATTCAAAGAGGTCTACTACATTTTAAAGCAAAAAGGATTATTGAAAACAGACGAATCCTGGCATCAAATACCCCACCTGTACATCAGAGCGTCCCATTAATTCCATGGAAGAACGAAAATTCTTTAATTCCTTGCGCAATTAGCACGGACGGGGCAACGCCAAGTGTCATCGTAAGTTTCAGAACGCGTCATTAAGGGCATCTGCAGCGCGGTAAATAACGAAAAAACTCCACAAGGGGGGCGAAACGAGAGATTTTATTTAACAAAGTCTATATTAACCCGATGCAATTAGAGAGAGTTAACGAGCTTTCCGTAATGACTGCGGGTGACTATTCTCGGAGCAACCTGACATACATTATATAACTGTGTCGCAGCTACGAACGACCGTGTTACCTAATCCGTGCGTACGATTACTTTGAATGCTTAATACATGACTATATATTTCTCTTACATCTAAGTCCTAAATACTCCTTTGATACAAATTGGTACTTGACTAAAAAATATACTTTACAAATTACATTTAAGCAAAAAATAGAACCTTATATTTTAATTTGGCTCGCAAATTTAATATGCCTACATTTTTTAAATGAAAAGCTTGAAGTCACCAACACACTTTTTAAGAAATTACCAAATGGTAAATTTCAATACAAGGTGTAATTTATAAGTTGCAAATAAAGCTATGCCTATTATAATGCTATACAAAATAATGAGTTTAAAAATTTTTAACACGCATTTGTCCAGCAGATAATACCTACTGTTGGAGAAAATTTTAATTCCAAGTTAAATAATAAATTATATTTGACGGTAGAAAAAAATACTTTGGAAATTAACAAAATTAAAATAGGTTGCCGTCCAACCGGTACTTGAGAATAGCGTCCTCCGTTGACACATTACCAGAGAGTGATGCGAATCCAAAGCTGCCTTTGAATATAATAATCGTTAGCCGGCGGCTATTTATTGTTTAATTAGGCGAGCCAACCGTTACGCCGTCCCGAGCCATTGTTTATAATGCGCTTATTGCGGAACTTGGAAAAATCTTACGTGATAACAAATGTCCGCTTTGTTTACCCAGGAAGTTTAAATTTAATCACCGAAGCAATCTCCGTTTGGTTCAAAGTAAACACATTGACATTTTGTATTTATCTGCCAAATATTAAATATCAATTTGTCAGATAATCACGTGAACACGTAAACACGTGAACCATTTGTCTGGATAGAAAACATCATTTGTCTGAGACATATATTAATTAATATCGTCACATCATTGTTAGTAGTGTTAAGAGTACATTTGTTTTCAATTTGACGAAAAGATAACAAGGATCGGCAGATAAGAATTAGGTACTCATTTATACTCGGTGACATTTTGTAGTCAGCCTAATTATTATAAAATCTTCGATTATTAAGTAGTAGCCGCTAATCTCAATTTGTTAATAAAGTTGCGTAAAATTATTATATTGTTTAAAAATAGTAAAAATGTAAACACATACATACCATATTTTAATGTAAAAAATGTTATCTTTTTCCCACGCACCTTGCAGTAATAGTAGACTTGATTATTCCTTGAACTTAAGTAAGTCATTTAGAACATAGGGAAAATGTCGTAAGAATTCGAACTAGATATTCAAACAATGAAAGACCGCGATAATATAGTTAAGTGTATTTTCCTTATATGATTCTACTTTTAACATTTCGTTTCCAAATTGAAGGAAACACAATACGATAGGATTGTTAGACCGCGGCTGTCATTAGGGAAATTACTCAGACAACGTAGTTGCATGCAACCGTGGAATATTAACGATAAATAGGTGATTTAACTACCAAATTGTTACTTAATTGTAAAAACGGTGCTAGAGGAGCCATGCAAAAATAACAGAAGCTAGTTAATCTAATCTGAAAATTTGCATACTACAATAGTCGATCGTTCAAATAAGAAAATCCTTACATCTTTATAGACGTATCATAAATATCATCCCGTGATAAAACAATCATTATTCATGTAAACTGCGCTACGGATCCACGTTTGATTTTTAAGTATCATAAATCAAAATGTCACTTTTCCATTTCTGTTACCTGTATATGGATATAGCATAGAGTTATAAACCCACTTCCATTGTTGTATATTTTATATTGGAAAAGAAGCGAACGAGCGTGCAGGCCATCTGATTTTAAATGATCTCTGCAGCCCATGGATGTCCACGTCGAACGTTAAACAAGACAAGTCCAAGGATGTACAAGGATGTCAGGTAATCTTGCTTGTCTTGTTACTCCTGAGGACTAAAATGGTCATCTCGTTTGTAAGTGTAACCGGCAACCGCACCTCTCCAACCAAAATCAAAAACTGCTTTACCGCGGATTATGAGGGCAGGATGGAACCTCGCTGACAGATGCTTTGTCTTGTCAGGTAAATTGTATAAATAACACTCTAACTTGTATAACAATTTTAAATATTCATCATGAAAACACATGATAAATAGAAATGGTAATGAAGGAGGTAGTTTAAAATTGAAGGAAACGAGGTATTTTGGGTAAAGCTAGAACGATACGATTATTAAGCGGGTGCTGTCATTAGGCAAATTATTCCAGTTTTGAGCCACATGCAATCGTAGAGCGTCTGCTATTGTCAGAAGTCTGTTTACTATACTTACTAGAAAACCAATTTTTCACTTCGAGATATAATAGGAATTTTCAAATTGATAACGCTATATTTAGACTGAGCAATCACCACTACCGCATTCATAATCCGCCTTGAAAAAACTCTTGTATTTCAATTGTCAAAAATCTGTTTACTGTAAGCATTGAAAGACAATTTTTCGCTTAGGAATATGATATCCGGGTATACCGTATAACATTAAATAATCGAATCGGACAAAGTATAATCATTATCGTGGAGAGTGACAAGAGTAACCTGCTCACTGTTCTAATTGTAAGGTCATATTGTAAACCTAGAATGTCATTTTTACTATGTCATATACATACATTTAATCAATGTACTTCTAGATCTCAGATGTATGGGGTATCGGAGGTGTAATATAATATAACTTAAAAATTCGTCATAAAATAATTCATTAGGTAATCATTTCTTACACGAGAAGAAGGAATCTAATAGGAGGAGAATATTTTACTATTTCAATTATGTGAAACTTATAAGATAAACACAATTCTCATTGCATCATTTTTCGTAAACTAAAGATATACGATATTGTTATGTCCAGAAATCTATTACAAGCTACAGATTTATCGCCGATGTAATATAACGTGCCAGATTCGTTTGACATCTAACCTTCAGTGAAGTCACCAATCTAATAAGACCTCAGCTGGGACCCTGTAACCTTTTATTAAGTTTGGAGAATGCCATCGTATAGATGACGGAGGGGTCAGGAAGAGTGGTGAAAATGTGGGTGCACCCAATGACACACGCCATCTGGTGAATGCCATAAAAGCGACCCTCTTATACTCGTGTTATTGTCGACACTTTCTTGTAAGGGGTTGCGTTTGTACCATACCACGCCGATGTCACACCCTTGCGGAATCACCAATTTCATCATAGTTACAATAGATATATTAAACTCAGGATTCACATTATCGAAGGAAAAAAATATAATTCTTGAAATCAGTACAATTTTGCAGAGTAAAAATGTAAACCATTGTTAATTTTTCAAGCGCTAAGTTTATAAATATATTAATTTAATTAAAAATAACAACCAATTCTAAAGGAAATGCATCTTTGATGTCCTATCCTTAACAATGTTTACTTGTAACGTGTATTTTCAACATACATTACTCAATTCATATTTAAAATTAACTCCAACACAAAATATCATCTTCTAATTTTCAAGCTATTTTTTCTTCAAATTTGAATGGGGCCAAACGACAAGTATACCATTCACCATAAAAAACCTTCAATAAATAACAAAGTTATATGGTAATAAACATTATATATATGAGTAAATTGAGAACCGCCTACTTTTTTGAAGGCGGTTGAAATCTTCGTGTACATGCGAGCCAAGCCGAGTGAAAGTTTATCGTAAATAAGTCATAAAATTCAACGAAAAATAATCAACATTTCAGTCAGTAAACAAACAATCACAGCGGGGCCCTTCCAACGAAATAATTAAAATCTAATACTTAATGTTGCGTGATAGTTATCTGCAAGTCAATTAAGGAGTTCAGAATTCTACATAAAATTGCTGTCTTGTTTTCCGCCGCTGCTGTTATCTTCATATTCGATCTGACTGCGCGGTCAGAAATTACCCCCCTTTATGGATATTTCACCCCCCGGGGGGACACTTGACCCCTGTATCTGGATACATCATCTACCCCTAAAATGAACTAATGGACTTAACACGGACATAGAACGGTTAAATTTGTCATGAAATAATATTCATAATTCATGTATATTGTTTCACATCTTACTCAAAATAAGATATAGAAAAATATAGTTTTGATTCTTAAAGAAGTTGCAAATGAACAAGTACATCTAACTATTTTTGTACTAGAAAATATATAACAGATCCTACAAGCATTGATGCATGCAAAAAATATGTATTTGTTATATTACGTATGTGGCAAAATTTGAAGGTTTTATACTTTTGCATATTTAATAAGAATACTATTATTAATGCGTATGGACTTACACATCTATTTTTAAAATGATCTATCTTCAGTATAAAGAAAACTTTATTAGGCTTATTTGTGTGTATATACATTATTTAACTAAATATTATAACTTTTATATAAACTTTCAAGAATATTATTAATAACTATTTGAAACTTTGGGTTTTCTGCTAGAGAATGTCCCTTAGCATTAAGATCATCCTTTGTATGACTTTCTTTTTTTACACAATAAAGGATAAATTAACAATACTACAAAAAATTAAAATAATAGCAATGATAGAATAACCTTTCATTCAGTAAAGAAAAATCAGAAAACATATTGAACATGTCACATTGGTCTCTTCTAGTAACTACAACATCTTGGCTCAAGTTTTGTTTACAATACGCAATAATGAGTTGATGATTTGCCATAACAGTACTAATAAAAATAAACTGTTATAATTTTATATTATGTACAATTGTATAGCTTATATTCATTAATGTTTTTCACCATTTTATGTACTGTAATATATTATCTCCTATGTGCCTTTTTATTTCAAAAAAATTAAATGTTAGAAGACTAGTAAACAAATGTCCAAACGAACAAATTTTTAGTGACTACTGCAGTCCATGTACAACCAGATTCAAATTGGACTAAAACCCTACGACTCACAGAGGCGCTGTTTTTCTTAAGAACTATATTGACCACCTCACTAGTAAGTGTACAGACACCACGTCTCTCCAACTAAAGTAAAAATTTCGTAATAAAGGTTTTCAAAAACTAAAAATTTCCGTCATTTTCCTTGTTTCATATCATATCCGGCAAAGCTGGTATCATAACACTCACTATCAAGGCTGGCATGAATACCACAGCGGTGCATACATTAACGCCTCACTTTACTGCCGCAGTTTGTCGATGCAACTGGGACGACAAAAGTAGAACAAGAATTAAAAATATTTTTATTAATCTGCCTTAATTTTTTATAGTAAAATCCTAATTTAAACAATCTTAAGGATGGCCATACGACATAACTTCTTCGATTGAAATTTGGCATGACCGAGACTTCGACTCAAATTATTTTATTATTAATATTATTATTGCACTATGTTTCTACTTTACACAGACAAATTGATCATAACAGAAGCAGTAAATGAAAGCTGCTTGTATTTTCAATTGTATGTTTAAAATAATTTTACTTCTTATTTTTATAAAACCGATCATAATACTAGTATTTTTCTATTTGAAACTTAAGCCAACTAACAAATCATTAAACCTATTTATCTACACAATACTATGCTAACTTAAAATCTTTATAAGCAATCTTTGTCTTTTGAATTTTAAACTGTTGTACATATAGAAATTATTCAGAGCAATTAAAGTCCGTTGGGAACAATGCTGGGCGGGGCTGAATGCGGTTGCTATCGACGGCATAAAAAGGTAGCATGTAATCTGGACCTATAAAGTCGTGATAACTCGTCCGATAGTGAAGCAATTTCTGAACGACACAATAATGACACCTATTAGGTACACCGCTCGACATCCTGTCGCATAATAACCCCGCTTCGGGGTGGGGTACGGACAACCTACTTTCAGACTCGTAGGTATGTGAAACTTAACATTAATAAATATATCTATATAAATAATTTGATAGAGATCCGCCATTGTACGCGTATTATGCAAAATTAATGGCTTTTTTATTTTTACATCATATACACTTGATGTTTATCCAAAAAAATAATTACCACGATATCTGTAATATAATTTATTTACTATTGAACAAGTTAAAATTGCTGTGAATACGCATTAAGCGATTAAATATATTGTTAACTATCTATATTGTTAACCAGCTGGTTTCCCAGATTTTCTTATAGCAGAAAATTTTCATGTAGGTACCTACAATAAATACGGTAAAAATGTAAAGGTTGTGGGTCATATATCTGAATTATAAAATGTATGTTGAGGATACCAACATACAATGGTTGTAACTTTTAAATTGTGAATACTTTTCATTATCAAATTGCGGGTATCAGCTATTTTTTTTCAGCTAACGAGCGTGCAGAGTGCTTCGTGTCAAATAGTCTCTGTAATCCATGGACTTCCACGCCTAAACTCAAACAATAGATAAACTTTAAGCTCGTGCATAGACGCATTGTTACTCCTGAGAACAAGATCATTGCCCCAAGTGTATGTGTAGCTGCTAACCACACCTCTTACTAAAACAAGAGTTTCTAAACGGCAGATTACGAGAGCGCCGGTGGTACCTCCCCGGTCGAAACTATCATCTATTAACCTTTATTGCAATACAATGCACAAATAGTATAAATTTATTTTAAAATTATAAATTGACATGAATTGTGCAATGTCGTCATTTCTTTAACACTTCAATAACTTACTAAATATTTACAGATGTGTATCTAACTAAGAGTATCTTCATCGAGACTTGGAAAATGTATTTTTTCAAATAAGTAAAAGTGTATTGTTTTGAAAAATAAAGTTCTTAGTCATAAACATAGTACGTAGATGCACAAAAATAAGATTACAAGTTAAAGGGAAATTTCTACCGTCTTGCAAGTAAAAAGCTTCTCAAAACAAGCAATAAAGAATAATTAAGCTCATATGAAACTTATTCTTTTATTTTACACTTTCTCTACTTTGAAGGTATTTTTCTTTCCCTTTATTTATTTAAACTTTTTACATCATATTTGAAAGCAAACATACATATAAAAGGCAAGCTAAAAACTGTTTTTAAAATGTGCTAACAAATGCCCCTATAGAATTATCCTATAGGTTTTATCTTTTAAAATAATAAGTTAAGGCTGCATTTCATACTGCCATTTCAGATCTAAAAGTTACACCGTGAGGATCCATCTTTGTAATCCGTGAAACAATATCTTGTTACAGTTGAAGAAGTGTGGTTACTTAGAAGAATTTTGCCAATGTACCATTAGAACCATCTTAGCCCTTGAGTGGCAACGCATGTAGATAAGGCCTAAAATAAGATTAAAACTCTCAGAATTTTAATGTGGAAATATGTATGTATGTGCTTCAGTAATTTATTTAGTACCAAGTAGTACGTTCTTCTACTAACTTCATAAGAGAAAAGAAAAATATATTGCATAAACTTGTAATAATTCACATTATTACAAGATGCTCCTATAAATTCATCAAGTGCAATAATAAAAACAGGCTATGTTTTACGTTTAAAGATATTTTCTTTTACAGAACATAAATATGTACACGATAAATAAAAGTTATTAATAACTTAATATTATGATTTAGCCATCATGCTATTTGTTGTTCCAACATACGAGTTATGTCCGAATGTGCGCAAATAAATGTTTCACTTCAAAAATATTCGTATATTTTTTAAACCAGAAACATTGCTACAAGGTAAGTACATCTTATAATATTTATGTTCGCCGCAATAAGTTAAGCTGAACAACTAATCTCTGTCGACGTGAGCGTGGTCAAGCGAAAACCATCAAAAAACGTAATCATCCACTTTATATAGCCGCAAATACAATTAATCTCGCACGAAAGAAAACGCCCAATGGCAAGTCTAGACGGGCAATCTCAGGTGAGATCTAGTTTGAAATAACTCCATAATTAGAGCGGGGACAATAAAAGCTGAATCCATACGTTGTCGTAGCGCTTAACCACGGGTTAATTAACTAAATAGACTCCTAATAACGACACAGAGAGTTCCAATTAGATAAGCTCAGATCGCATTGTTGTCAGTCAACACAAACACTAAACAATTCCAGCAATATTAATCGTATGCATAACTGTATATTAAATCCATTTTATGAATGTTGTATCAAAAAGTAAATGTGACATTAGGAGTCTATTTAGTGAGTTTGTCAAAGGGCCCAGCGGTCGAGCGTCGTGAGGCGTTGGCGACGCGGACGCCTCGCGTGACGGGCGCGCTGTCGTGTCGCCTTCCTCCGACAATAAAATTATAAGTCGACCATAGTGACAATCCAGTGATTTACGCCGGCACACACGCGAATATTCTAATATGAAAAGACCTTAAGCTTTTTACTGCGGCGTAAAAAATATAGGAGGCGGACAAGTTAATGAAGAAAATGTGTTCGCCGGTGAGATAGGCCGCGACATGCGTGACTGCCGCCACCTAATTAACTGCTTTTCCTACGTTTCCACTCGGTCTAGCTTTGATTCGATGATAAATATTAAGGTCCTTTCTTTTAAGATTGTGATAAGATAAGTATGAATTAAATGCTTATTTTCTAGGTCTCCATGAAAAGAAACCATTCTTTCATAACTAATTCGTCGTTACTTTTGATATGACCGTAGTTTAATCCGCTATTTACCAAGTTTTCTTTTTAACTTTATGCTACATTATCACATGAGGTATTCTTATTTAGTGTTTAACATACTAAGTATATATTTTTGTTAACCAGAAAACTAAGTAGAAGGCTTGTTTGAAGAAGTTTATTTGTAGAGTATAAAGGTTTTTTATTGAAAAAGACTTTACAATACTCCTGATAGTAAGTGTCGCTCACAGATATCTGTAACCAAAATGATTGCTTTATATATTAAAATAGACCTTTTTTACATTAGAAGAGTAGCAAACGAGCATGCAGGCCACTTATTGTCAAACTGAAGTCCTGTCTGTGGTTACGTAAACGCATTTTTACTCTTGAGGACTAAAATAGTCGTCTTGTAACTGTAACCGACGACCACACTTCTCTAAACAAATCACAAGGATTACTCCACGGTGGATAACAAGGGCGGTGGTAGTACCTTCCCGGTCGTACGATGCAATTTCTACCTTTTTAATCTTCAACTACAAACGACAATCTATTGATTTTAGCTGTACAGCCTAAAGATAAGACACTACGGATGGAAATGGATCAAGGCAAGGAAAATTAATTCTTAATCGGATAAGTGTAATTGGATCAGGGCCTTCGCATGCGTTGCTAACGCGACATGCGAACTGTCTGATACCGCATACAGGTATTAGCTACCCTAGGGCTGATAAAGAATCAGGTCCTTCCTCCTTACTTAATATGAAGGTGAAAAGTTATCTGTTTATTTGTTTTCCTTTAAAGAAAAAACTATGGATTTAATGTATTTTTCGTTTGTTTTCTCTAAAACAAACACTAATTTAATGTAACATAACTTTTGTACACAAAGTGTCTATCCCTTAAGTCTCCTTGTAAGATTTGTGTAACAACTTTAGTATTGTAAACATAACATAGTAAAGACTAAAGTTAAGTGTGTATAAAAAAAAATTCAAACAAATAGTACCACGTTTGATCGACGCTGCCGGTAACAAGAGGGCTGGTTCATATCTCTATCATATATTGCTATCCAGCGCGGGAATGCAGCTAGTGTTCTTGGAACCATGCCGAATGGGCACGGACTCCCTTTGGATTGTTTAGGTTAGGTTTTTATTGTCATTAGTTTTAAGATTTTCATCATTGTATATATGAGTGTGTATACATCTGTATACATTATACTGTATACAAGTACGAACTGCACTCGTGTGAGAAAGAACGAGAACAAAAAGAATCAATATTTGAGTATTACCATGAGTTTATAAATTTAAAATATTGAACTATACACATATTAAAAAAAAAATATATCCTATACACTATACCTATACTTTATCAATTTTAATCAAGATTAACTAATCTTCAAGCTAATTGGTCGAACCTACTACAAGTGTCGTTATTTTATCTTTGTCCCGTAAGTACCGACGACATCTGTACAATCAGTTTTATATAATCCCCACACAAAATAAGAATTAGGCATTGGATTGCAGCTGTATTATTATAATCAGTAGATA
>DWON01006908.1:0-13433 GCA_018251015.1 Phocides pigmalion okeechobee
ACACCTCCCCAACCGAAACACAATACATGAAGAACATGTTGTTTTACGGCGGGTTATGAGGGTGGCGGTGGTACAGCTCCGGGCAAGCTCTAACGGCTTCACCACCTTTAAAACTGATATATTTTGGAATTTAAAAACTCGTTAATTACAGAAAACCAGCATTTCATCCAAGTCAGAAATTTGAGGCAAAATATATTTTCTACGCCAAAAGTATTTTTTATTTAAACTTTAAGGGTAATATAAGACATTTAATTGATATATTAGTTTAAAATCGTATACTAATGTGATATTTCAAAATATTCCTACAAGGGTTGTGCGGGTGACACTAATCTGTTTATATTCCTCTCGTACTCAAATAAATCCTGTTTAAATAACCGTAAACTGTCCATATGCGCCGTTTAATCCTTTTGATGTGGATCGCGTCGTGATCGAATGTTAATTTCCTTGGCTGTCCACGTAATGGTTTTTGTATACATCGGGCCAACATGTTGCGTCAACCCACAATATCATAATGGTCGCTTTGATAATTTAACATTGTTTATATATTATAGATAATTTTATTTTTCTACAACTATAATATAACTATATCTAACTAAATGTGCATTTTGAACTCAACTAAAGGATGAACGGATAATGTTGGCTACCTACGAACACGGATATTTTTTGTCTCATAAATATCAAGTAACTTCGTCTTAGTCCACGAAATGTTAAGTTGCCACTACTGCCCATACTTCATGTAAAAATAACTTCAGAACATGAGTCTCATAGAAACTCGATAACAGATGCTCAGTTACTTCTGACGATTAACATGTTTGTTTCATAAGTAAGTAGTGGGCAAACTCTCCTTTTACCGAAAAACAAACTTGCTTTACTGTTGGTGATACCTCTATGATTAAATTGTATAGCTGTATAGGAACCTATCAAAATACGTTAAAACGTACATAGTGGCTTCATGGTCAATTAAAATGGCTCCAAGTATACGGCAGCTTAAATGTTAATGTCGAAATATACAGTTACCTACTGTTTTGTTAGCTGTAACAGTTTTTGTTGCAAAACATGACACATTCGGGAACCTATACGAATCTTACTTTTCCTGACAACGTGATATTTAAATAACACACAAGAGAAGATACGGGTTATGTTTATAATATTTTTGGTAACGTAAGGCAATGAATGAAGACTGCAAGAGGCTAGAATTTCTTATGTCCCATAAATTATATATAAACAATACTTTTATAAACGGCCAGTAAACATTTTCACACCCGAGTTTTACATAAATATGTTTTTATTAGCTTGCATACTAACTCAAAAAAATCTACCTATGTTCTGAGCTGTTATTCTTTAAGATCGATGGATGATCTCAAAAAATAACACCACAGGGTATAGATAGATATTTGCAGTACGATTTCAAATTCTTAATTTCTATATAAGTTTACAGTGCTGGTGGCTTTCCTCCTTTCCTACGTACTTTCCTACGTACGCGCCGGGTGTGCGAAAGTGAAAGGAATCATAGTATCACAGCATTTCATAAGGGGATATATGACCGCAAACATAGAGTTTCAAATTTTAAAGTAGAACATTTGTTTTTAAAGTGAGGTTTATCGCTTCACCGAGATTCGAATTTGAGTTGCTATTTTATAAAACAACCCTACTCTGCAATATATTTTATATCATAGATTTCGGTGGATTAAAACTCAATCTGTCATGGCGGACAACGATCAGCTGTTATAGTGTATCAAACATTCGTGTTACTTGAAATGTGACATCTGACTTTGAAATAATGATGCTACAAAGGCAGGCTTCATTGTAAATTACTTGTAATATTACATAAAACGTTATAAAGTATCATATTACTTTCAATTAAATTGCTATTATCAACAAAATATTTATTATTAACTTTTATTAAATATTTTTGCGAAATAAATATCTTACTAAACGAAAACTAATAGTTGTACCCAGCAATTACAGTTTTTCTTATAGTTTTCATATTCATCTTAGTCTTGGGACAAGTTCTGTAGAAAGTTTAGGAATTACGGTAAAGTTATAAACTGCGACTCAGCATAATAATTGCTCTAGGCATCGTCTGCGGTTTCCATACAATTTTACCTTTTAACCTCTTTCTATCAAAAGAATATGAAAAATTGTTTTTGAACACAGAGTACTTAATAAGGTAACACTAGGTTTGTAATAATTATTACTTTAGGAAATTACAATTTTCACATACTATATTTAATTTTAAGGCTTTTATAGGAGTTAAAAACGAGCATGGGCACTTTGATAATAAATAGTCACTGCCGCCCTGTCACTGTCACATGAGCCTATGTATGTAGGAGTGAGTTCTGAAACAACTGCCGACCATGTGAATTGGTTCATATATAAATGAGCCTGATACCACACAGTTCCATTGAAAGGTAAGAAATATTTTAGCACGTGGTAGAGCTATAGCGTAAGGGAGGTACCACCACTTTCCATACGTCTTCAGAAAAAACTTCAGTCTTGTTTGATGATGGAAGTGGATATGTATGGGCTGCAGAGACGACTGGACATCAAAATGTCTACATGCTCGTTTGTTAATTTTCTCATATAAAGAAGCTAGAAATAAAACGCTAAATACTCGCCCCGTTCAAATGTTACTTCAATGTATCGTTTAAACAAAAATATTTCTCATTGCATCAAACAAAATTGTATAATGTGCAAACATGATGTTTATTAAAATTACAATGGAGCAAAATTTTATATAACTAAGTTACTCGTCTGCCTATTATCTCCGACCATAATTGCGAAAGTTTAGTTTCATTTCGTATATAAACTTATGTACGGGTGAAAAGTTTATATTAATAACTCATTGTGTTTAATATCTGCTTCAACAAAACAAAATTGGAGATAGTTAAGGCCTTAAAATCAAGATACATTATATATATTGTTGTAGAATATAATGTATCTATGTATTTTTGATGAAAAATATATTTTTAACACGCTTTCATTAGCTTGGGTTGTATCTATGTATGTAACGGAATCTTTGAGCATAATTTTCACCAATTTCTAGATGTCTAATTAATTTAAAACTTTCCACACGTATTAAGGACTGAAGACAATGCAATAATAAGAAAAAAAAAGAAAAATAAACTAAGAAACACGCTTTTATAAAAAATCCAACTACAAAAGGTATAATAAATAAGAAAAATAAAATTCGATGTAAAAAAAGCGTGGGGTGCTTTTTCAGTGATCTATTGATACCATGCAGCCCATGTATTTTATATAAGCGTGTTTTTTTAGTCTTTTTAACTATTATTTATTTTTTAAACGATTGCAACAGATAAACGTTATTCTCTATTTGTCTTCTTCCATTCCAATATTTTTTATCTGGATTTATTGCAGCTACTCAGCATAAGCTAATAACTTATTTTCTGTACTATTATACCGTGAAAATCCAGTTGAAATTATATAAAACCATGTGACATATGTCCTATGTAATGTAATCTATGTATAAAATTATATAAAAATGTCCTGTAAATGAATTATTATTGTGTTAGAGAATATATAGTTATAAAATGTATTTATATGGAAATTATTATAGTAGGTACTCTAATTTTATTGAGACAAAAATTAAAATACATTACAATTGGTTTATACAAGAGTAATATTATTTTGCCTATTTAAGTAATTCAAATGAGATTGTAATTTACTTTTCTTTAAGAATTTTAGATCTGTAGCAGACCATAAAAGTCTGTACGTAAAAATACTTCTTAAATTCTCTTATTCAAATCTGCAAAGGAGTCGTTGAATTTTGGTTTTCTTTAGGCTATTCCTCTTTTGATTAAATCTTCGCAAGACTCAAGGCAACCTAGATTTCCCTGAGGCTTTGCTAAACTCCATTATTTGCCTTCAACGTGTGGTCGCGACTTCTAAAAGGCAGTAATTCAAAGAAGTAAACTTAAAGTAAATGCACTTCGCATTTGCTTCGCGTTAGTATTTTTGTTTTGGTTTTATTAAATAAAACTCATCATTTTATTTTACTCTCATTACTTTTCACTAGGTTTCGGTTTGCCGTTGTTTTCATGAATACTTATAAAGGTGAGTACGCAAACACCTAGGCCCTGAACAAAAATCGAAATTTATCATTATAATATTATAATATAATGCTTGCCTGGTCAGAAATCAAACTTAATACTTTATGTATGTCAGATTAGTATGGGCACCTCGGTCCACGCTGGTCCATCTAATTATTACACTAAATCGTTCGATAGTTTGATTACTTCATTAAGTTAGCGTGTAAGATTGGTATGTAAAACTCCTTACTGAGTAGTTTTTATTCTTTTGTGTTTTGGCAGATCAATTATTTTATCAGGGAGGTACCACCGTCACCACGTAATTCGCCGTGAACCAACTCTTGTGTTTTGACCGCAGAAATGTAGTTACTGAGTTCACTTACAATTGACGTGACCATTTTAGACTTCAAAAGTCCTATCTAAGATTAATAGATGTGTCGGTAACATCTATGTACCAGCTTAGATAGGACTTCAGTTAGTGGTTTTCCATGGACAGCAACGAGCACTTAACATCAAGAGGCTTTCAAGTTCGTTTACTACTTATCTCACAGAAAACGATGCTGTCACTCTGAATTAAGAAATGTTTTCTTTGTTAAAAGACTTACGAAAGATAGTTACGCGAACCATAATATGTATTAATATTTACTGTAAGAGCAATTAAAGTTTATGAAAATGATGCTAAAGTACATAGGCTAATTCGTAAAATATGTATGTGTAATCTTTATTATTAAAGTTAACGTTAGAACCTACATTTTACTACAGGCCTGAAAAGGCAACTTTTAAAGAACACGAATTTTAAAAGAAAGTAACAAGACCTCAGATAACAACGATACAAAAGATTTACCACTTCCAAAGTGTTTCATATATATATTATCACATACATATTATATGTTTATATACATACTCGTCGCGCCTGATCTCGGTACGGTACACATAAAGTAGCTAAAAGGGTTAATTCGCTTGAGGCCAATTTCAGTCGTGCATATTGAGTGAGCGTTATCCCTGAGGTGTAAAGAGCAGAATTTAAGGTTAACAACGCCGTATTACTTATACCTGGATGGTTATGAACGTATTGTAGCGAAATATTAAGTTAAGTGGCGGCACGAAAATAGGTATTTAACTTTTTATATGGGAATTTCGAGAGCCTCTTCATTTGTACAATTAAGCACAACAACAGATTGTTCAATTCAACAACTCATAGTATCTTTTGTTGTTTCAAACCGATAGCTGTTTAATAAAATATATGTTCTTTATTGACATTTTGTAAGTGTCCTCGTATTCGGAATAAATGAATGATTTGATTTATTGTAAAAAACAAAACAAAACAAAAAATCTTATAAGGATATATTTTTGACTATTATATTTTTATAGTTGACTTAAGTCCTATCTGTGACTGTGATTTGTAACTTTTAAGAACCAAAATGGTAGTCTCACTTGTAAGTGACATCGGCACTTTATTATTATTGCTTTAAGGTAGATAATAAAATCGGACCCCTGGAGAATTTCTTATTACTCAGATATGAAGACGTCAGTTCTTGTAAATACGAATCAAGAACATACTACAGTAATGATGTGTGTTGAAAAGTAATTCTTGTAACTAATGTAAGAAACATTGTTACATGATACATAATTCAGGGCGCTGAGTCAGCGGCTTGCCGCGCGGTGGCATTCCGTAAATAGTGTTCGTCATTGGAAAAATTGCGGTTATACGTGGAAACAATGAGCGACACAAGTTGCTAGATTTTTTATTAAATATTACATTATGAAGTGTTATTTTCCGTTTTTATTTATTTATATGAAATTGACGTAATAAAGAAGTGTGCAGTTCAACGGATTTTAGGCAATGAGTGTCGTCCACGAACATCTGAAATCATAAAAATCCTAAAGATAACCTCGATGAGTTTTTTTAATAGCAGAACTGTACTTGCTACTTGCAAACGAGCATACGTGTCACTTGAGGTTATATGTATAGTCGATGCAATCCATAGACATACAACTTAAACAGGAGTTAAGTCTTATTTGAGGTCGTGCGTAGATGAGTTGCTACAATTGAAAACTAAAATAGTCGCCTAGATTCCAAGTGTAAGCGACAAAAGTCTGTCCAATCAAAATACATGTATTGGGTTTGGCTGATTTTGGGGGCGCCAAGACTTCTACCTTGCAAATTACGAATTTTCTGAGTTGCGGTTACATTCCTTGCGTTGGATTAAAAAAGTTTTGTGAACACTATAAGATAATATTTGTAAGGTACCTACTAGCAATTCCAAAGTGCTCTTGCAGATGTATGCGAAAATAATTGTATTTAATTTCAAGGTAAGAAAACATAAATTTTAATATTTATTACGTAAGCCTGCCACTTCGAGACTTCGTGGCTCAACACTCACATTTACAGTAGGTACTCCAATGGAGAATTAAACACGCCCCGCCAACACTCAGACGGAAGCTGTTCATTGTGAACTGTCTCAACTACTCAAGTGTCACTAATACGTTGTAGCGTTGGATACGAGGGAATGAGAATTAGCATATATATGTACATGTAACAGTAGATAAACGTGTACATGTACTATAAATCTAACTATATATATTTTTACTTACAACCTGTGATATTCTAGTGCCAAATCCATGTTCAGTTTATGTGCATATAAAAAAATATTATCAGTTGTTTTAATAGCAAAGGAAAATGTTGTGTGGAAACCTGCATGCCGGCATGCATGTGAAGTCCATCGACGTTATTTCATCTTTCTATAACTGTTGTGCACGGGACACAACAGTGCGGCAACGTCTGATTTAAAAATTGAGGAATTGAAACCGAAATCGGAGGTGTTTTTTTTCCGAAGTTCCGATTTACTGGAATAGGAGTCGATACATAATGTAAACAACAGGTAAGGACATTTTCCCACTAGAACTGATAGAATCGAACACTAAAATAGTTTTACAGTCGAAATAGGTACATCGGGTACTTATTTAAAGTTATATAACGCCCGAATATTATAATATATTTTATGTAAGCACTAAAAATAAAATAGCATTGTAAATTAACCCACGAAACACATTATGAAGTTATATATCCCACGAGAACTTTTACCGATGTAAAACGTATCGTATGAATATTGTTATGTTCCCATACTTAAATATGTCTAGACATTCGGCGTACATAAAATCGTAAGAAAATTATCCCTTAGGGACCGAATTATAGTCTGGATAAAAACTATTTTATTTTTAAATCCAGCAAAAAAAAATCTACATTTAGATCATTTTTTATTTATTTATTTACATATATTTATCCTGAGATTGTGTAACAAATATACAAACAAAATCTTTCACATATTACGTAATAAGAAATAATGTCGATAAAGTTCAAAGGAAATTCTAGAAAGAAAATCTCAAAAGCGAACTCCGAGTAAGTACTTACCTTTGTACATCCGAGCGTTTTAAATTGAGGATAATGGTCGCAAAAACTCTGAAAACTAGGGCCAAATCTCGAGACAATTATCAGTGCCTACAGTCGTAATTACGAAGCCCGAGAGGTTACAGCGAGATAAGCGACTGAAGCATAATTTACATAAACCCGAGACCGTTCTTCTTACATAATTAGTACTGCGAGTGTGGGAATTGTGACAAAGATAGGTGCTTTACCAAATGTGGGTTCGTTGTTATGACGAAGTTGTATTAAATCCCTCTCTGCAACACACTCGTTATGCGGATAAATATGTTCATGGAACTTTACTACCGGTGTTAACTTTTATGTGTTTGCGTATTAAAAAATAAATAAGTTATTTAATTACGGATGTTCAATTACACATATTAAATATGAATCCGTTTTTCGTAGGTATAGTTAAAAGTTAAATAAATGTTATGCAATTTAGGTTAAACCTAATAATGACTGACCACAGAAATGTACAAGATTCTAGTATGACCTTGAAATTAGATGAACATTTTCTCTTTCCTATTTATATTTTCGAATCCAAATGCAGACTACTATTTCTTATTTGTATTAATTACAAATTATGTACGTTTCTTTGTTACTTTTAAAGCAAATACTATTAATTTAATCTAATTCAAATTTTGTATAAACGTAGTCTGAACATCTGGAGTCGTTGTATCATCTCGTTATAATAATTTTATTGGAGGTGTACCACGACTACAACTAAACAATATACATATGAACATCTGCGAATTTTAAGCAAGATACGAATCTTTTATAAGCAATATATTGCAAATTACATATTGCTATGCGGTGTACAGTAGGCGTTTAAACTTACATTTCGTAGACAAATCCTTAGTTGAGCGTATAAAGCAGATAAGTATAATATATATAATGAATGTGAAAATGTACAATTATAGGAATAATAAAATCGGTAGTGGCTCACATCGACATTTGCACGACTGTTCAGCGACCCACTTCCGATCCGCCCGAGTCCGTTTTTCCCGAACCGGAAATGAGATTTCCCGAAAGATATAATGGCTTTGCACGGATTACATCATGCAAGCTTTGGAATTAGAAAATTTCCATGAATAATTTATGTCTAAGAGGTGTTGCTATTGCCAACGATTTGAGATAAATTTGAGCTGTAAATGCTTGTTGGAAGCTTTAAGATCGTAAACAAGTTATAAAACTTGCGTGTTGGGAAATCATGTACACGTTTTTTACGGTAATATTCCTGTTGTAATTATTAATGCAACAGATCAACAACTAACAAACCAGTGTTGTCTAGTAATTTTGAAAGTAATAGAGGAATTCCGGAGACGTTCATAAGAAGAGTTCTAAATACTAAGTTAGATTGTATTTTATTTGTATTTATATATACATATGTGTGCCCGCCGCAACCATGAGTAAAAACATATCTCAACTATAAATATTTTTCAACTTTGCTTGGTTCCAATGAAACAAAGATCAGTAGTACCGGCAAGTACGTTCTGATAAAGAAACAAACAAATAAACAAATAGACATAGTTTTCATTTTATGTTAATATATATAAATGTACTAATGTAGGGATAAGGCAGCGCGCCTACAAAATAATATCAGTGAATATCACATTACGGATAATCTGGTTATATGTAAGTGGAAAATCACAAACTTTGAAATAGTCTGTAATCCTAGGTTCTGGACTACTATAACAGTGTATTGATACGAGTGGGTTTATTTCATTTGCGGCTGAAGAGCGCCCGACTGCAGCCACTCAGCCATTTTACGTCGGAAATTTTGTTTCGCCGGCGAGAGCTTTCATAAGCACTACGTTTTGTTCTAAAGCTACGAGTGGTTTCGTTATTTCTCGTTCCGGTTTTGGCCCTTTCTTTTAATGAGCTTTAAAATACGGCAGAGCGTACATTACTTATATTAATCTTTTATAGCAGTGCATCTGTTTATTTGCATTTGAGTGAGTGGGTAAAAACAATGATACCTATCGGGCTTTAATTGTGCTTGTAATTTTTTACTGTTATTCCATTTGACTATTGGCTTTAGACAGTGTCTATTTTTATGCTAAATTATAGGTAAGCTAATTTTTATGATATCAATAAAAAGTTTACAGTACATGAAGAAAATTTATTCAAATATATTTATTTTTTTCTCCTGAAAAGTAATGGATTTGCAGTTACGCCCTTATGGCTTGGAGCCCACGATATTTATCGGGTATCTATACACTTATATGTTGTTTTCAGAGAATCTCGTTTAGCGTTAGGGGGATGGGTTGTTTATGAGATCAAGGAGCTAAGCGATTGCAGTTACGTAAAATGTTGCTTCTCATAAAAAATGTATACAGAAATGAGAGTTTTTTTGTATAATTTTATATGAAGCAGAGTTAAGATATGTCCTTCTAACAACACGTCTAAAGTCAAACTCTGTTAAAGTATCCGTTTTTTAAGCATAACCGTCGATGTCCATGTGATGCGTGGTTCTCATAACGACAACTCCCATGCTCGTTTGCTATTCAAGTAACATAAAGATAATGATTAACTGAACTCATATGAATTAAAGACAGGTCAATGAGTTTCCGACTATTACTCAAAGTCAGACTAACTTAGACAATACACATAAGATAATCCGTTTAACATTTTAAAATATTCGTTAAGTACTCATGAAAATTATAGCTACAATTCCACGAATCCAGGAAAACCACTAGCGGTGAATATTAAACTGAAAAGATTGAAGTAAACTTTTTACTTTTGCAATGATTTTTTTTTCTATTTTTATTTCCTTGGCGGAATGAGAGATAATTCTAAAAGCGGTATTACATCTGTAAATATAGATTCGAAAGAGAATTTTAACTGGCATAAACTGAACTGAAAAGGGGACAAGATAGCCCACTGTTTATCAAAGCACTCTGCAAGCTGTTTACTCTTGCTCAGTAATTTCGTTCAGACCTAAACATTTTTAAATTCGTTCCGTTTTTATTTTGGTAATAACTTAAGCAACATTGCTTACGTAATTTAATACAAAGAAATTAAAATGAAAAGATTTATCTATGTGTTGCAGTATTATTTGCGTATAAACGATATTTACAATGCGCAATTTTAAACTTATTATAATAAAAGCCTAACTTAAACAATCTACAGGAAGTTCGTGCTCACGCGGCAAGACGCAAAGTATCTGCGTGAGTTATGGCTCAGCGCTCTTGTCACCATCAGCATCAATAACTACTAATATGGCTACTAATGTGGACTAAGATCGTCAGTTCATTTCGACGTGTAGCCGGAAACCGGAAACTCAAATTCTCCGTCAGGGCGAATAACGGGGAGGCCGGTGGTACTTCCCCGCTCACACCGTTCTACTACGTATTAAACTTTTAAATGCGATTATATATGTAGGTTATTTTACAACTTATTTGTAACAATTTCCGTAAATGAAAGTAAGCATTGAATTTTATTTGCTGGTTTTGGATGAAGTGAACGATAAATAAGCTGCAGTGTGATACATTTATTGCGGCAGCGCAGCGTGTCGGAGTGAGAGCTATCTCAGGCAACGTTCGATAGGGAGATATTATTAAATCACATGATTAGTATCTGGTGATAAAAAATAATTCAAAGAGGTAATATCGCCAGCATTTGTCTGAAATTTGTAGAATATCGCCTGTGTTTTGAGCGCATATCGAAAGGATTAGGAGGACCCTTATTATAAGTAATGGTTACTTACCATATATATTCCACTGTTTATATAAATATGTCGAAAGATATCGCTCGCGTCGAGATCTAAATAAAAATTAATATTCGAGGTATACTATTATCTATTATTTTACTTTATTTACTTTTATTTTTAGATAATTTATAAATTTACTTATATCTATACTTGTGAATGTGTATTATATTAATCTTCATTGATTGATATAATTTTGATTTGTGCCATTAACCAGTTTTATGGTAGTTTAAGCAACCAAGCATTTTTTAAGATATAATTTAAAACACAATTTCAAATACTTTACGGTATTTTAAGAGTAATAATGATACGTATGAATGAATGACATGAATACGAGTTTAATATCTTCTATTAATGTTATGTATCATGACAGAAAAACCAATAATTATAAAATAAATTATTGTGCATCTGCGATTGTAGCACAGTACAGTTCTATCACATATCGAGTAGTGTGGGAATAGTCCCGCGACGAGGCCGCCGTCTGATGTATTACGCGAATTTCGCATTCAGCGCGAACTTAATGCAAAATGTTTTTGGATTTGTACTTCTCAGTGCGGTAAATAGCGCACTGTGGCGCTCAGCATAAAAAGGATTTAAAAATAGGGACATGAAATACACTTAAACATGTTCTAGATTTTTGTTTATATACTTTAAACTTTTATGTGATTAAATAACATTTGTGTACGTACTTAAACTTTATTTGAAATATAGATTTACTATTTGCGAATTTATTTTCTTGCTAAATTAAGCAATAGTATAAAATAAGCAATAGTTGTTTTGAAGAAATCAATTACGTATTATTGGTTTTAAACATCTACCACTACCGTTTTATTCGTGTTAAAGTATTTCATATGAAATTAAATCAAATGCATTTACATATAATTAGTGATCACACTTTCACCTCAAACGGACTGTGGTATACTCCTGCGTCGTGCATAGATGCGCTGGTATCTTGAAGACTTAGAATTTCCTTTCTAATCGCATCTCTCGACCGAAGTACAAAACTGTTTTACCGCTCATTATGCAGGCAGATGGTACGTCCCTGAACGTCTGTAATTCTATAATAGTGTAGTAGCCTTTAGCACAAACATATGCATAAACATTCAAATGAAGAATTGTAATAGCTCCTAGACTCATTGTTTACGTTATCATCACCGATAAGACTGGTTGCACGACGTCATCATAACTTATTATCAGGTTATTGTTTAGTGCTTACAGTAAGAATATTCACCTTTAACACATTATTGTCCCACGTTGGAAATAGCTCTCCTCTCAGAATAGTAGGGCATAATCCGCCAACCTGGTCATCTGATCATTCATATCACTTTGAGAACTTTTTGAAAACTCCGAGGCATGGAAATTTCTTTTCAATGGTTCGTTTTCACGGTTAGAAAAAAATACAATTAAGTTCTAATATGCACATAATTTCAATAAATCAGAGTTGCGTGCCAGGGATTCGAATCCCGGATATTCTGTATAAAAATACGGAATCTTAACCACTTACGCTGTTTCTGCTTAATATTATGTTTGCAGTTGAAAATATATTTATATATAGTAAATAAGATTCACGTGTATACACAGTTTTGAGATTATAAAACAAGTACAGATTCCGGTTCGCCGGTAGGTATGACGTCACTTGAGGTTGATAACCGCATGTTACAACATAACTGTACATTCTATAGGTGTATTATGGAAATGATATGGATGGTAGTACGTTATTTTATGTTACATACATAAGCGGCTCGTTGGTCTAGGGGTATGATTCTCGCTTTGGGTGCGAGAGGTCCCGGGTTCAAATCCCGGACGAGCCCAAGCTTTTTAGTTTTTATTTTTGTATGGGTCACTTTACCTTATTTACAATCAAGGCATATTTGAATACTTTATTAAACAAAAAAAACCACAAAAATCGAAATTTACATTTAATAGACACGAATTATGTTTCATTAATATTGTTATATGATAATCAATTCATTATTTTTATTATGCTACTATTTCTTATCTAATCAAAAAACGTAGATAAATCCTCTTTACCTGTGAACAAATGTAGTTACGTTTACCTGTTTGTATTTGCATCATGTGCTGATAAGAATTGATCTCGGTTGATGTAAAATTATAAATTTATAAATCACATAAAAAATACCTACCTTTCTATTACAATTTTTCACAATTATTTGCAACCGGCTCGTTGGTCTAGGGGTATGATTTTCGCTTAGGGTGCGAGAGGTCCCGGGTTCAAATCCCGGACGAGCCC
>DWON01006909.1:0-13433 GCA_018251015.1 Phocides pigmalion okeechobee
ACAGCGTCATTTGAAACAGTTTACAGCACTGTACAGCGTCATTTGTAACAGTTTACAGCACTGTACAGCGTCATTTGAAACAGTTTACAGCACTGTACAGCGTCATTTGAAACAGTTTACAGCACTGTACAGCGTCATTTGTAACAGTTTACAGCACTGTACAGCGTCATTTGTAACAGTTTACAGCACTGTACAGCGTCATTTGAAACAGCGTGCAATACAGCACCATATAGCGTCATTTAAAACAGCATGTAGTACAGCACAGTTCAGCGTCATTTAAGACAGATATACAAATGATGCTGAAGTATTGAAACTAAAGAAGTTCGATCCATCGTATTTCTTTTGAATGTTTCGAAGACCATTTTAGGGGTTAAGCTGTTCCATCGATTACAAGAAGGTTGATGTCGTGATACGCTACTTGGCTTCAAATGATGCATTGTGCGTTGTGTCCCACGCATCTTTATACGGGTTTCTATCAGATACAGTTTAAGAATTAGCCATCCATCATTTAATGATAATGATATTTGACGGGCTCTTACGATTGTGTTCACGATAACTCGTAAATACCGCGTTGCAATAAATTGATATCGTTGTCGGAAACCCAAAATACCCACGGTGGCCGTTTTGAGAAATGTAGGTGGTGTAATTTATCATTTGTCTTTCATTAATATTGTTCGATGTTACCGTTTGCGAACGTCTTTCTTTTTCAATTTAACTACAATGATACGTAAGTATCAAAGTATTCAAACAAAGGAAGATCATATTTTATGCATCTACTATGTATTGTAACAAGTGATAGATGTGATAGATTATTTTCAGTATGTATGTTATTACAAATTCTATTTCTTTTTGCTCTTTCTGATTATTATTGATATTTATCACATATACCCGTGTGTTAAATATTATTATTATTATTTTATATATACGAACTCCCCTTAGTTTGTTTAGGTTCGGTTCGGTTAGGCTAGTATTATAATTAGTTTTAAGATTTTTATTATTGTAAATGTGTAATTCCGCTTTTTTTGTTGATTCATCTTTGATTTACACATTTATCTTATATTTATAATATATACATGTATTGTATCATCATTTTCTCTATATTATAAAAGTATCAGATAATTATACAGCAAGCAATATATCTTAAGTAATCATTGAAGTGAAACTGCAGAGACCATTTAACATCAGATGGCTTGCAGTCTCATTTGCTACTTTAATAATATAAAAAATATATTAGTTTAAACTCCACCATCGTTTTGAATACCAAAATGGTCTTGTATCAATAGCAAATAAATTTCATCAGTGAAATACGATTACGGGAGTGAGGCAATTTCAAATAATTGAAAATAGAGAAGCGACTATTAACAAAACTGCGCCAATTATTTTCAAAATTGCATTTGCTAATTCAGTCCATTTGAACGCTCGTGCATTCAAAATATACATTATGCTAAACCAAAGCAATTCGGTAAATAATTTCAGTGACGTCATTATATAATTGTATTGTGGTAATATTTATATATTTATTTGTCAGTGGTTGAATTATACTTCGACCAACGAACCAATGTACTACCACCGACCTGTTTTTTTTAATGTGAAAAGAGTAGCAAACGAGCATGTAAACCACCTGATGTTAGGTAGTCGCAGCGCATAGACATCCACGTACAACCACAAAGACATGACAAAGAAATGAAATCCTATTTGAACTAAAAGTTGATACGTTGCTACTGCTGAGGACTACGATGTTCGCCTCGCTTCAAAGTGTAGACAACCGGACCTCTCCGACCGACTTGTATTTCAGTTGGAGAGGTGCGGTTTACGGCGGATTATGAGAATTATGTTATGATAACCGATCTTGAAGTAACTTTTGTATTTCGCTTAGAGATGTGTGGTATCCAACTTAGTTGCAAGCTGTCTAACTTTACATACACTTAAATTTAAGAATACTCTACGCTCGTCCTTTGTTTTTATGACACAAAATATAAAAAGTTTTTATCATACGGTAATGGTGTACCAATGAGGTACTTTTATCCATTTTACCCGTTAGGGTATTCATGGTTAACGATTTATGATTGCCTACATTTTGAACCAGTTGCATGGCTCGCGGTCTTGCTAAACTGCGGTGGCAAGGGAAACCGCTAACAGATGATAACTGTAGATTAATCTATCTACGTCTGGTTCATTTTTTTAACTCCATATCTCGAATGTAAATGCCTATCTTCGTCCTTTAGAACATCGCAACGCGTCTAGTAACGACTTCGTCTTAATCTTTCTCATTTTAAGAGGAGGGTAACATCCAGTTGTGGAGCAGTAATGACTGGCTGGTGATGTAAAAGTTGATGAAACTGATCGTTCTGCTTTTGCAATGGCTCCAGCCCAAGAGGCTGTGGGCCTGAAAATATCCCTTTACGCGAGTGACACTCGATGGATCTACTGTCCCCGGTACTGTACTCTGCTATGTCGGATTGTTTCGAAATTTAAAACGATTGCCACGTTCAACCATGTCAGGTGTTTCTTCCACCTGCCTTAACATGTATCTCTTCTACGTGATCGAAGGGATTGCCTGAAGCTGCGCTTGCGACACAACCGTCCCTTGATATTTATGTGATCGTAAAATACAAACACGCTTTGCCCTCACAAAATGTACAACGGATCATTTCTGTCCTTCGATCAAAAGGAATGTCTAATATTATAAAAATTAAATAAGTTGTACGTATATGGCAGTTTTTAAAAAATGTTTCGTTATAATTATAGCTGATGTATGACTATTATGATAAAACAAGTGTTTTTCGAACTTATAATAGATTAACAAATTGATTAAAAAGCGCCAAAATTAAAATAATGTAGGTAAGAGTGTACATATTTGGACACCTGTAGGTAGGTATGTATTTTTCAAGGTAGGAACGAACATACTCTTGGATTTTTATATTATGATGAACATCTTGAGTTGTAAAAACAAATAAGTACCGGTACCCGTGGCGGGATATGGACTGAAAAGTAAAGAGAGCCGAACGCGAAAGTTCATATTGAGATCTCCGCTGCGGCGAATTAGTGTTTTGAACTGATATCGACAACTTAATGTAATTGAATTAATTAACACTTCAATTTTTTTTAGATTTCAAGTATTTAGTAGTTAATTTTTAGTTTTTTTTATCGTTATCTCATCTACGTAAAAGGCTTGTATCAATTGTAATTGCTTATTGTAATGATCCTCAATTCCTGTGAGATTATACTGACGAAAATATGTTGCAAATAAATCCGGTTTTCGTTTGTACGTCACCATATCTATATATCTATAGGCCCAGTTGTAGGTCTTTCTTAGTTCAAATAGTAGACAACGAGCAGGCAGGAAACTGATTTTAAATGGCCTCTACGGCCTTTAGGCATTGTCAACATTACAACAGGATTTGTCGTCAAAAATGTTTAACTGGGATGGATGCCTCACTTTAGAATACAGTAATCAACCGAACATATCCAACCGAAACACAAGAATTGCTTTAAAGTGGATTATGAGTGCGGTTGCAGTACCTTCTCGGTTAAACTACAGAGTTGACATATACATATATATACCACGATCATACTCAGACCTAGAATAGATTATCTTCGTATATCATGGACACAGGAAATCCTGGTGTGAAGCTATGTAGTTTAGAAAGTGTTTTAAGTTTTTTTAACCTTTTAATACGTCGACAACGTCGCGGGCACAACGTTAGTTGAATAATAAAACACGAGGACCTCGCTTTGGGAATGAATCACAATCGGAAACCAATGTTTAACTTTTACTACCACTGTTATATGATCGTTGACGCCTTAAATACGAAAATACCACAAATCATGACTTTTATTGTGTTGTAACGGCTCTCTTATGCATGAGAGAAATAAAACTTTTTTTTTTAAATAATATGGCAAATGGTCATGAAGTCCACATAAAGGTACTTGGTCATTATCATGGTCATGCACACGGACAATTGTGACCAACCTAAAAATCGATCAATGCTTTACTTCTGACAATCACACCTTTCTTCCGAAATGGAAAACTGTCTACACTTTTCACCATGTTTAAAGTTTCAATAAGTTTTGACTAATAGCTATAAGTATCTATATTATATTCGCCACAATGATAACATATTATGTCAAATAATACAATGATTTTGCAAAGCGGTACACCAATAGCTTAACCGCGGAACTACTCCAGAACAACCCTCACAATCCGTAAAAATGTAGTTCTTGTGTTTCATATGATTTTCAACTAATATTGATACATTTAACTATGTACCGAGTACTCGCGATTAACGATTTTTTTATTTTAATTCTTATGTTTCAGTTCCAGAGTTGCGGTTGCCAGCAACAATAACAAGTGAAGTTACCATCGCAGTCAGGAATAGCAACGCACGACGTTAGGCAGGACTTTAGACTTTTATGAGGTTGGACGTAGTTGTTTATGGGCTGTGGAGACTTCAATAACAGATAGCCTGCATGCTTCGTTGCTACATGTCCAATTTAAAATATAGGCATTATGATATTTGCGGAATTCTGTAAGTAGAAAGTAAGCGAATATATTCAAAGACATAGTAAATATCTTTCTTTTAAAAAAATTTTTTAGTAATCGTAAATAAATACGAATACCAATTCGTATAAAAATATTGACTATTACGATATTGAAGACGCAATAAAATTGAACTTTCGTTAAATGGAAGCGAGAAAGATAAAGTTAATGAGAAAATTAATGCTTAAGTACCAAAAACATGGCTGATTAATTTTTGTCAACAAAATATTGGTAATTGAAACTTGTGGCGTGGGCGTAGCGCCCGTAACTTTGGAACATAACAAAAATACTACCGTTAAACGACGGCTATACCCACGTCATATAAAGCTCTGATGTCGGCTATAATCTACTAATACATACAACAATATGCAATTTACTATGAAAAAATGCTGAAAACACTTGTTGATAAAATCTTAGCCACGATTATTTTGATAATTGCTAAGTTCAAAAACTAAAATAAAATATTAATACGAGTACATATCCTATATCAAGATCAGAAGTACTTTGTATGCAAAATTTTGAAGTACATTAAATCTTTGATTTTAAATCAATACTATCGCGAAATTTATACAAATTTTGAACGGATTTATTACGGAATTCATACATTTTTGCATTGTTTGCATAGTATTGGTAAATAACCTAAAAAATCAAAAATCGTTAATCATGACTATCCCATACATAAATGTAATTAAATTGCTAGTCTCACATTAAGAAACACAGACGGACAAAGTGTCACTTTTATAATACTAGAGGTTTCATAAGGCAATATTTTATTATATAGTAAAAATATTAATATTACCTCGATGTCTCATCACAAATTAACTTATGTGTAAATCATAAAAATATACTTGTAAGTGTAAGCAATATTTTTTGCTAGTTCGAATGATAATAGGATAAAAAATACGATGAAGATGTTGTTATTTAATTAAAGAAACTTACGATTATGCCGAATACCTTACGTTCGTTTTGATATCGACGTGTTCTCAAGGACAGAAGGAGACCTCTGAAGGATTTTTAGTGGGTCGAAATCCCACAAGCTGGAATGACTCCCATGACGTAAGTAGTTACTTCAGCTCATGAAAAGCTGTAACCAACTCCATGCTTCTATGATCAACTTTAGGTGAATATGTAGTTTCCTACTATACTGTAGGTGGATGCAGTGGATATTATACACCTGCTTAAAGTAGATGTGTATACAGGACACCGATTGCCTATTACACTTTGAAGCAAAGCGACCATCTTAGTCTTCAAGGGTAGCAACGTATCTACGTTCGATCTTAGATAGGATTTCAGTCGTGTTTGTGGTTGTACGTGGATGTTTATGGAGACTACTTCTCGAGACTGGCTTACATTTCACAGAATTAATTACTTATTTTAAAACAAAAAAATCACATTTGAAATATTGCGCTAGCGCAACGTTGGTAAAAAGGTAAACGTAAGGTGGGTTATAGGTATTGTACACTTTTTCAAAAGATGATGTCTAAATACAGTAGTATAAATCCATCTATTCATATCTATCTATAATACATCTATTCAACAAGAATACAATACCTTTAAACCAAATTATTTTTTGAAGTTCGAATTAAATATGATTTAAAACTTTTAAAACAATTCCAAAGTCCTATAATAGTTCCCGCAAGGCAGGCAAAAATCAGTCATATTTTAACCCAGCAATCTCACGAATACACTATCGGTCAGAGATGTCCAATCAATTTACTATATTGCCGAAGTTTATTCGTCGTTTGACAACTTAATGGGATTTCCAGTGTCTATCATTTGGGTATTTGTTCTAGTACCAGCGGTTAAAGGACAAGTTAATGCTTTAAACCTTTAAAGTGTTGAGCAATAAATTTTTTGATATTAATGAATAAATATAACAGATATTTCGAATATCACGCACATTTCAAGTATCATAAATATTTTAAATATCACTGATATTTATTAGTATTTATTTATGTTATAAAATGTATGCAGTTGGAGAGGTGAGCTGCTTATGCACAATTTGAAAATAAAAGTTTTTTTGAACCAGTCAGAATTTGAAAATAAAAGTTTTTTTGAACCAGTCAGATTGTGGATGGTCATGAGAGGCATGACAACTACTGTCAAGCCTGTCTTCTCTAATCTCAGAAACGACTTACCCGATTTCAATGCGGTTCACTAATGTGTAATATATTAACCTCCTCTTAATACTTAGTATTCGTTTCATTACAACTATTCCATAAATAAAAAAAGTTACGTCAATTTGAAAGTTAAGGGTGTGCGTACATGTGAACTTTTGGTATTAAAAAATCTGGAAAAACCCGAAAATTTAATCCCATATATACGAAGCCACGGGTAGTAACTAGTAACAAATATATCTTCAAAAATCGTTCTCGCTTAATGTCTATTCGCCAGTCATGTGACAAGCCGGTTAATTAGATAGCGCTATAGCCCCGAGCCGGGCAAATATTTTAATTTTAATGCCTGATACGCGCCACCCACGATATGAGCACGTAGTTTTGGCTATAGATCTCTTTACGTAACCTATTATTAACTTTTATCTGTTATATTACTTACTTTCTGTTATTTGTACGAACAACGTTTGTTATTTTAATCTCTAAAATATTTAGAAACGTATTTTTACATCTCGATGGCGAAATTAGCGTTGAATTTTATGTAAAATCTAAGCCATTAAGTTACCTAAGGGTAATAAGTGATCCTCTAATAACAGATGTACTTATTTTTAACATTAATGAAATTAATGAAATGTATTAAATTTTGATTAATTTAATTTTATTTAACATTAAACAATATTAATATCTCTTTAAGTTTACTTATAAAACAAATTGTTGACACTTTGTACACTAAATATAACTATTAATCTTGTTTAATATAAAACAAGAGGGGCATATATAAACGAACTATTTTTAGAGATAAATAAAAACACATGTGGAATGAATTATTTTATTACAGAAAATCCTAATAACTTAGTATTTCTAACCATACCAATGATCAATAAAACCATTTTTTAAACATATATTATTTATAAGTATCTGTTTCTTAAAAGGTTCAACTTTCATCTTTAGTCCAAGCAACGCGTGTGTAATCGAAATCTGTTGAAACTCTTATAAAATTTAAATTAAAAGAAAAACAGTCACACTCAATGGATAAATTGACGGCTTTTTATTTACATAGATTGAACTTCACCTGTCAGATCTTAACTTGAACAAGAAGCCGTTTCAATTTACAATGCGACAAAGCCGCCTGTTTGTCGGACGACATTCCATCTACCTTGAACATTACGGTGTGTTCACACGTTCGAAACTTCATGAACACGAATTGCTTTATTGCGAAAGTGTTTAATGTGCTATTGGAGAATATACATACATAGATCATGTTAAGTGCTCTTACACTCTTTTACACTTTCAATTAGTTAGTGTCTCATTTTCCTAGCCAAGCCTAGCCTAAATAGACTATTGGTTATTGTTCTGGCCTCTTACTCGGAAGGTAAGCCGCCCTCATAATCCGCCGTAAAGCATTACTTGTGTTTCGGTTGGAGAGGTGCGGTTACTGCCTACACTTTGAAGCGAGGCGACCATCTTAGTCCTCAGGAGTAGCAACGTATCTACGTTCGACCTCAGTTAAGTAGTTGGTGGATGTACGTGGATTTCTATGGGCTGCGACCACTTAACATCAGGTGGTTTGCATGCTCGTTTGCTACTCTTCTCACATAAATAATATCCGAGGTTCGAATGTCTGGGACGAACTACTTTTTATTAAATTATCTACGTACTGGAAATTAATTATCACGCGTTAACAAGATAGACATTATGAGCAAATCTGCATTCCTTAGATATGTGTATCCATAAATTCTCAAAGGTGTGTGAAGTCTACCAACCCGCATGTGGCCATCATAGTGGACTAGAAATCCATAGACCCATGCCCAGCAATAAGTCAGAAATAGGTTGATGATTTTACTACGTAGGTAACGGGTACTCATGATTAACGATAACGATTGATTGCCGATATTTCTGACTGCAGACATTACCTTAAAATGCTATACGTAATTGAAGATAATGTTCTGTACAGAATTTATATATTTTACAATGTAATAATACTACTACAGCTGCAGAGACCATCCTGCACCAATCGCATCTAGGAATATAAATAAAATGAGTAGGGTCTGTCGTTGTGCGCAAATCACTTAGACAAGCACTACATAGATTTTTTTCCTTTTTATTGCGAAAGAGTAAGAAACGGGCATGCAGGGCACCTGATATTAAGTGGTTAATGTAGCCCATGAACAACCACGTCCAATCTCAAATAAAACAGAAGTTCTATTTAAGGATGGACGCGAATGCGTTCCTACTTTTGAGGACTAAGATGGTCGCCTCCAATAACGTGTATCCGGCAACCATACCTCCCCAACCGAAACACAATCCATGAAGAACATGTTGCTTTACGGCGGGTTATCAGGGAGGCGGTGGTACCTCTCCGGGCGAGCTCTAACGGCACTACCACCTTTTATATTTATTATATTATATTATTATTTCTTCACCGCTGAACCAACTAATACTTAATGTCTAATATAGGGGTAACTATAAAATCAGCAATACGTACCACGGATTTGAACTCCAGACCGCGTATAAAGGCCGGAAGCTTACCACCAGACTATCACGTATTAACGTTTTAATCAACAGGATAAAGTAGGCTTCGCCGCCGTGACATCACTATAACGAGTCCCGGCGACAGCTACTGACACACGTCACGGAGTATAAAATAAAATGTGGTCGACAGATTATCTGTCGCCGCTACCGATGTCGCAACGATAGTGTCACGCCCGGGTGACGGGTTAATTCAATAGAGTTACAAGCGAGGCGACCATCTTAGTCCTTTAGTATAGTATCAGACTACAATTTATGTAAATCGTGCATTTCATAAAGATATTGTTAGCGTTATGTCGTTATATGGAATGCAAAAAAATACAAACTAGACGTAGGGTACATAGATTAATTTATCCCTAGCACCTGTGAACAGTTTTCCCGCCGCCACCACATTGACCGTGACCACGAATCATACAATGCAATTAAAAAAGCGTTAATCGTGAGTATTCGTTATATAACTAAATGTATAAATTCCGCAATGACATTAGTTTTAAAACTATAGCATCTAATAAAAATCAAAATTTTTATTCAAAATAGATTCCACCGACTCATAAGGTGTTTCATTTTGGAGAAGAGGTGACGGAAGAAACATGAAAACATACGTCTTTCCCATCTTTAAAAATGTCATTTACAATTAACGAGTTATAAAGTGTTTATTATTTAAGTAACTATGTAACTCCCATTTATTAACAGATTTTTTTTGATAAAGGAAGTAATAAATAATAATAATATTAGAAACATTAGTAGGCCTAAGGGTAGTAAATTGATAATTTTACCTATTAACCCCATTAACCTTCGTAGAACTGAATGGTTGCGGGAAATATTTATCGAAATGAATGAAAAAGATGTGTGTTTTGGAATTTCTTTCGCCGACTCTTCTTCAAAACGAAACACCTTACGAGTCGGTGGTAGTTTATTGACGTTCAAAAAGAGTTCTGTAAAGAATCTACTTAGAATAAAAATATTTTGATTTTGATTTTTGTTACCACTTCATTTTTTTGTGTTTTGTAGGAACATTAAATTATTCTAATAGTTGGAATTCGATTGCCAGAAAACCATAGAAGAAAACTTTATATCAATCAATGCATGAAGCAAATCATTCTTTCATTTTCATTTCAGTGTTCGTCTCCAATAAAATTTGATTTATAAATGCTAAAAATTGTGCAAAAAAAGTTGCAAAAAGAGCTTTCAAATCCGGCTGTGCAGTGATACTGGTGCTGCGAACGTCCAGGCGACAGTAACTGCTTTCCATCTGGTCCCGTCTGCCTTTTCGTTAGGCAAATTATAAAAAAGGCATCCAATCGAATATTTGCGAGCAGAGTCGACGGTTAATGCTAGTGACTTACCCATTTCCAGCAGTGTGTCATAATACGCCAGCAGACTGGCTCTCTGCATCACGCGATACAGCTGTAGTTCAGCTTCGTTGGCCGGCGCTGACGTCACTACCACTGCAACCAAACAACTAATTGACACAAACATGACAACGAACACCTTAAATGTAAGGATAACAATATAATTACAATTATAACAATGTAATAATAAGTAATATTAATTAATTAATCAATAGTAAGGTACCACCGCCGTCCTAATAATATTCCTTGAAGTAAAGAAGTGTAATTACCAGACATATTTAATACAAGCGAGGCAACCACCTCAGTCCTCAGGAGTAGCAACGTATCTATGTAGGAGGACTTGTGTCCTGTTTGAGATTGTATGGTGATGTAATGATGTCCATAACTTACAGGGAGTACTTGCCATCAAATGGATTGCATGTTCGTTTGCTATCTGCAATTTGTAGAAAAAAGCATGTCTATTATCAATCCAAAGAGATTTTTTTTCAAACCTCTAAGTATTTGATTGCAACTGCTTTCAAATTGCAAACATGTGTTAAATGCTAAATATTTTATTACGTCTGTTTTCAAATTGCAAATATGTGAGCATTTCAATCATTAATCCAGAGTTATTTAACTTTAGATAGGAGAAACGGTTTTCAAATTGCACATAAGTGCTAAATAGTACCCAGTATTTGATTGAAACTTTCAAATTGCATATATGTAGATGCCATTTGCACAACAATCATTGCTACTCTTATCACTTGTTATTCACGCTAACTAATGTAGTTACTAATTCACACTACATTAACAGATTAAGCTTTAAATACCGAGCCGGACACGTTATGGCGCGGCGCGGCAAACATGACACCTTAATGACATAGCTTCTGTTCTTTCGTTGCTAAATAATTAGCGAGATATCCTGAACATTTGCGTATGACTGTGTAGAGATATGTTACTATATATGACTGAATTTTTGCCACGAACGGTTACCCATCCAACTTGCCATATTGGCCGCGCCCAAAATTACTTAATATTGTATATCATTTTTTAAATATAAGTCTATTGAAATAATTACTTATGGTAGGTATTTTATTTAGATTAAGATATGACTTTCACTCAGCATCGTTGAGTGTCAAATTAACATGTGGGTCATCAAAATATTTTTATAAAAAAATTATTTAGCATAAATTATTGTAGAAGTTTGTTGGCTCAATGCAGAATGGTAGATTTTTAAAGGTTTCAAAATTTTAATTAAAACTCTTTAGTGTGACGGTTTTCTCGCAGTTTTCTTCACCATAAAAGGAAATCTATACTAATATTATTAATATGAATGTAAGTTTATTTGTTACGTTTTCATGCCAAAACTACTCAACTGAAGGGCTTCAACGCGAGCGGAGCTGCGAGTAAAAACTAGTATAAAATAATTACAGATACGCACTTTTGAAAAATCTCTCATGCTTTCCAAAGATTGCCTCTATCATGCCAATTTTCTCCCCATCTTTTAATTTACCGTAAAAGAAAAATAATACGCAATTTTGAAAAATCTGACATGTCTCCCGGGGATTCTAATACTCCTTTCCTTTTTCGGACACCTCATGTGAGAAGCTGGAATCTTAACATACCTATAGTTATCGGAATATATTTATCATAAACGAGTTTATGCCCGCGACTTCGTTCACGTGTTACTTTAATTAACATAACTTTATTGTTTGTAAATGAAAAGCACTAAATGTTAAATGAAACTCATCACAATATACTCCTGACAACTGCACATCTGTTAGGCCTTTTCTGAGATTAGCGTGCACACACATACAGACAAACAGGCAAAATGAAAAAATATTCTTTTGCGTAAATAAAGGCATCTTATTATGATTTTTTGAATATATTTGTCATGTAGAGACAGCGATCAGTTACAGTTTTATTATATATATAGAACATATAGATAATTCCATTCAAAATGATTTTACATCGAACGATCTGATAACCCGAAGCTGCGTTGCGTGTTGCTAACAATTTCGTATAAAATCGCGTGTAGGGTAGACGGTCACAAAAAACAACCCCTTTTAATAGCAACCCCAGTTATTACCGAAAAGAATCGTTCCAACCGTTACTCGAGGAAAAAATGCTTGAATAAAATTTTACATAAAAGGGGTTCGTCTTTTGTTACGAAACTGGTTGACGGATAAGTGCGCGGGAAAAATATCGATCTGTTTGAAACGTAAAAAATGTTGCCACCCTATGGTAGCTACCCCCGGGCTCCATTGGTTTTTGTAATTAAAAAAATTGTGGGGTGGGCTAGCTCCACCCCTGCCAGGTAAAAATTGTTAGAAAAAAATTGACAAACATTTCTTTGACTATGGTTGGGTGTTTGTATATAGTTATGTAGTGAGTTCGTATTGTAAATGGTTGTGTGACAGAATTGTAAATGATGTTTGATTTATAGATACATAAGAAATATGTTTAATCTTTGTTTTTAGCGCGGGAATGCGACCAGTGTTCGTAGCACCATGCCACATGGTCATAGACTCTCTTTGGATTGTTTAGTCTAGGCTTTTATTGTAATTTATTTTAAGCTATTTAAGTTTTAATTATTTAAGTCAATTGTAATTATTATTGTAAATAAAGTTTAAAAGATATTTGTTTCTTGAACTTTAATTATTTATGTAATGGAACATCTTATTTTTTATTTTTAATATGACAAGAGGAGTAAACGAACATGCCAGCCACCTGAAATTAAGGCTCAATGAGAGCTGAAGTTCTATCTGAGCTCGTATGTTATAGTGTTGCTACTCCTGAGGATTAAAATAGTCGCCTGGCTTGTAAGTGTAGCAACCGCACTTATCAACCGAAATACAAGCGTTCCTTCACGGCGGCTTGTGAGGACGACGAAGGTACCTCCCCGGTCCGCGCAAATTT
>DWON01006910.1:0-13432 GCA_018251015.1 Phocides pigmalion okeechobee
CTACCACCTTTTACATTTTCTTTTTTTGATTGCCGATTGCCAAGTTTTGTAACTACTGTAGTTGCATGGCTCGTGGTCACGGCGAAATAGTCACACGACCACGAGCCATGCGACTGGTTCGAAATATCAGGAATCAAAAATAAAAAATCATTAACACTTGCCCGGCGGCTTACAACACTCTTGTGTATGGCGCGGCGCAACGCGCTTGCGGTTTGTACACACACCTGTGTTGTACGTACAAATCTGTACAGATTAAGGGCGAGTAAAATTGCTGTGTTTACGTCGGTGCTACAAGACTGTTACGTGTATATATTTCGAAAATGATATACTGGAGGTGTTAAAAATACAAATTTCAATGAATTATCGACGCATCTTCAGTCTAGAAAAATAGGCTCCAGTATAGTGCCGCCTTCCGCAACGCTGACCCGATCTAATATATGAGCGCCGCAGCTATAGTGTTAATCGTGATTTACTTAACCATAAGATTCAGAGATCAAAATCCTTTCGCAATCCTGACTCGATGATACGCGCGCCGCAGTCACTTTTAAAACAAAGCAAAGATAATTTCTTTAGCAAATTTTAAAATTTCTGCAGCGTTTTGACGATTTATCACGACTGTATCTCGAAATATTAGTACGTCGACCTCCCTTCGGATCAAGGATGTTTATTTAGACGTGTCTCGTTACTAAAATGGCGACAGTTCCTTGCCCCGAGAAGTTAAGTCAACATTGTCTTGTACTCAAATTACATATATTCTAAAAAACTATGCTCTCCGTAAATACGTTTTTCGTCCAATTTTGTGATAAATATTCTTTTTAACACGCTTTTATTAGCTTGGGTTGTATGTATGTACGTAACGGAATCTTTGAGCATAATTATCACCAATTTCCATAAGTCTGATTAATTAGAAACTTTGCACACGTATCAAGGACCGATGACAATGCAATAATATAAAAAAAGTAAAAAAAAACTGAGAAATACAAAATAAATGTATTGTAATGCAAAAAACCATGGAGTGTATAGTGTCATTAGATCACTGAAAAATGATTTTTTAATTGATTTTTTTTATGAAAGCGTGTTTTTTTAGTTTTTTTAACTGTTGTATGTTTTAATCATAGCCCCAATTCTACCATTTATAAAATTACGTCTCTTTGTCCGTCTGTTTGTTCTTAACGCAAAAATGGCCAATCTTGACGAAAATTCATATATAGTTAATAAAGTGATTGCATTTTTTTTATGTGAGAAAATCTGCATACCAGCATACAATCCACCTGATGTTAAGTAGTCGAAGCCCATAGACATTTACGTACAACCACAAACACGACCGAAATCCTATCTGAGTTCGAACGTATCTACGTTGCTACTCCTGAGGACTAAGATTGTCGCCACGCTTCAAAGTGTTACCGGCAACCGCACCTCTCTAACCGAAACACAAGTAATGTTTTACGACGGATTATGAGGGCGGCGGTGGGACCTCCCCGGTCGAACTATAGTTCTCCCACCTTAAATGCATAAATTTATGTGTATGTTGAGGTTTCGCCGTGACCACGAGCTATGCAACTGGGTCCAAATTTCGGCAATTAAAAATCAAAAATCATTAATCGTGAGTACCCGTTGTATTGTATTATATATGGATTCCGCGATAATATCAGTTTAAAATCGTATGTATATATTGAGGTTTATATTAATAGTCACATTTCTGAGAAAATTTTGGAATGAAACAGTAATAATTCTCTTGTATCGCTTTACATGTATTTTAGCATCATTTCGTCGAAATGATAGATACTTATATAATTCCGGGAACGAATGACATTGTATCAAGAATGATAAATATCGGTGGTACATGGCTGCGCCTTCAAGGAAACACACAAGAAAATGAATAAAAAGATTTTTTAAATACCAGCTGCTACTCGCGACTTCTTTTTGTGAACTCCCAATTTTCCGATTTCTTCTAATAGCAAAAAAATCTTGTTTATTTCTCTATCTTCCATTATATACATAGTATACGTAAATATCTGCAGAATGCACGAATTAATAACATCGTTAAATGTATTTATGTTTTTTTTTTATTTCTCCAATATTTATTTGTAGAAAAGTTATTTAATACACTATTTATTTGTAGGAAAATTATTTCATTTTTTTTTATTATTATGGAAGAGCAACAAACGGGCATGCAAGCCACCTGATGTTAAGTGGTCATTGCAGCCCATGGACAACCACGTCCAATCTTATGGATGGATGGACACGGAGGCGTTCCTACTCTTGAGGACTAAGATGGTCCCACCAATAATGTGTATCCGGCAACCACACCTCCCCAACCGAAACACAATACATGAAGAACATGCTGCTTTACGGAAGGTTATGAGGGTGGCGGTGGTGCCGCCCCGGGCGAGCTCTAACGGCTCTATCACTTTTTGAATGTACTTTAGGCTTAGGCTATCTACTTTAGGTTAGCTTAATCATTAACTTCTTACTTTAATAACTGATACATGTACACATATTACTTACGCGGTCAATAAATATTTAAGTATTAAAGACGAGAACAAACTGAAACGGTGTGTATAACAGAACTTTCGGGACCAGGTAATTTAGATCCAATGCAGTCGAGAAGCTTCTTTAGTCTAGAAACAGATTACTCGATCGGAGAGCTAGATTAAACTACGTGCAAACGATCCTAATTTCGTTATCCAAAATCGTGAATATATTGCACAGGCAAAGAGTAGTCTCAGTCTCAGTAGGTTCAATACTCAGGAATGTAGGACGTGTCTTCTTCGTCAAGTCACTCGCTTCTTTCATCTTTGAAAGTATGCAGTAATTGATTATACATTCCGCCTAAAGTCTGAGCCCATATTTTAAGAATCATATGTCCTTATTAGATTTTTTACATGTATCCTTCCTGTTATCCTTGTTGTCATGCAATATTAATACTATAAACTAGTTACGTCCAATAATTTAAAGTGAGCTTTTCTATCTCTCCATGTGATGACATTATGTGCGCATTTGCAACTGGGGAAGTACCAGTTACCAGTACCCATTTATAGGGTGAAGTCTACTTACATTTCCGTAAAAAGATGTGGTTGCAGACTCTCGAATTTGCTAAGAAGACAACCTTAGTCTGGGCTTCGAGTGGAACTCTCGTTCGTTATGGAGTCGGTTACAGATGGTCACGTGGACTGACACATTTTCATTTCATAAAAATTACATAATGAAACATCAATAATATTAATAGAGACTAGTTATCGTTTTCAAAGTAAAAGCTAAATGAAAGTGTTCGCTAATAAAGCGTTTAGCATATAGCTATATTATTACTATCACGTTGACACAAATACGCATAATGGAGCTTTTATCACGCCTATGATAATAAGTATGATACTACTATCGTTATCACGCAATATGAATTTGTTACAATAATTGTGATTTTTAAATAAACATATTTTTAAAGCATGAATTTGCGTACTTTCATTACATTACATTACATTATATTATTGTATGTATTGATAAATTTACTAACTACTACATTAATATATTTACTGGTGGAGTGTTTCTTGCTCCATCACTACTGCTCTTTGTCAACCCTAACGCAGTCGTGAGCTCTAGTGACGCGGCTTGGCACAGTGGCGGACTTGCTTGTTGGAAGGCAAAGTACCTTGTACCACATGCATCAACAATAAATTCCATGGTGACACTGCTTCAATCTTTTTTATATAAAACTATACTATACTTTTTATTTCAATCGTACAATATGTTTTTTACAATGTAATGTAATGGATATGTTACCTCAAAAGGTTGCTTTTCTTCGTTATTAAAATTAAAAGTATCGTTTTGGCAACTGGAACAAAGCTGTCAGAATCAGTCCGTACATGGGCTATATTATTATGACATTTTTGTCAGCCGCAAAAATATAGCGCGTTTTGTTGCACAAAAATACTCAAATAAATAAAAAGTATTAAGTATTTATTTTAATATTTTATTATTTTATTGAGACATGGTGCAACTAAAGCAAGTATCGCTTCGACTAAAGTCTATCAAAAATATACAAAAGATTACAAAAACTATGAAGATGGTGTCAGCTAGCAAGTAAATAACATGCAACTAGTATATTATATGATACGTTTTTTATATCAATTCCAATGTGGTCCTTGCGTTTAGAAACTACATTCGCTTCATATTTCTGTTATCTCTTCGGTACAAAAAATAAACAAAAATATGTATTATAAAGTAAGTAACTACTGCGATTGGTTCAAAGCTGATGACCAGTCTGACTTAGACATGCTAGCCAAGATCTGAATATCAAACAGTAATTTTGTAATTAATGGCGATACGTTTATGACTTTGTTTAACCCAAGGTTCACTAAAGCCGAGCGTGAACTGCAAGCTGCCCGGCCGTTCGGCTACGGCCCTCGAAAGTTCTACGAGTCTAGCCAACTGGTGCAGGGTGCCGTTGACGTCAAAAAGGTCGACAAAACCAAAGAAACGCCGCCAGCGCCGCCGCCAGACAAACCTCAAGAGAGCAAGGAAGATGAAAAGAAACTGAAGAGGATATACGTGGCGATGACGTCCGACAGAGGTGATCGTTTTGAGAAATAAGTAACTTACATTCTACTGTATAAATAGTCAATATAATTTAAATATAGGTTTTCTGGCGAACTCTATCCTAAAATTATATTAAATACAATTATAAAACAAAAATATATCCTTAATATGTTATTGAGGAATGAGACGTATCCCAGCGTATGTGGAATACTTCTCAGACGTCTACGACGTATGAAGGTATATAACGCAATGTGCACTTAAACTTTCAACGAAGACGTGAAACGATCATGTTGTTTTGAGACATATGCTTGAGCGACAACAACAATAACTTTATGTTGTTTAGCTACATTAGGGCGCAGATCTCCTCAGTTGGAAAACGTTTGGAGCTTACACCAACATGATATTGCATAACCACTTTCCACTAGGGGTGACGTTACAGTTATTTTTGCATCACTATAGGTCACGGCATAGTGAATCGAATGAGATTAGTGTGATATTATTATGACGAGCTGCTGATTACTGCACATGTTCACCCACGAGTCACGTAGCAGATTTATTGAAACGTATAAAACATGTTATTAAATTGATAAACAGTATTACATGGAAAGTTTTATGTTATTTTCTATTTTATTTTTAATTGTTTCACACGCATATTTACTTTTTACCTACTTGTGTTCGTATTCATAGACTTGAACACATAATTAGTGTAGCCAGATATTATTGCCATTATATAAATTCCTTCCTTTACTTTCTAAGATTTTGGTATATGAAAATATAAACTTTCATTTCACTTTCAAGAAATCATTTTAGAAATCGAAATAGCAACCGTTTAGTGGAAAAAAGTAATTTAACTTCTAGAATACCTTCTTTTTTAATGTATGTGGCGTTTATTTTAACGCTTGACAGAAATGTGCACCTTTTGTATATAAATAATGTAGATTACTGTAACGACCTCAGCTCGTATCGCACCAGTCTGGGTTATCACCACCACGACGTTTGGGTTATCACCGAAAGGATCATGGGCGAGTGCTGGCCACAATTCGATAGTGCTTATAGGGTCACCTACACAGTAGCTACACTAATGCAATTTTTTACATATAAGTACTTTATGAAACGTTTAAACTAATTACCTTTATGTCGCATTATATGTGACAATGCAAGTAAAATTAACTCACTCAAATATTTATTACCCGGTTAAATTACTCTTGTAAAGAGATATAGGAGACAAAGGTAAGAAGCAGTAAACATAAATTTACAGACTATAACATGGTTTTAGACGTTAGTATTATAAGCATTATGTATATTGTAAAATTGTAATATACATGGAGAGTGGTTACAGCTACATCAGTCATGTCTGTACTGCGTATCAGTTTCCTTTCGAGCGGAAACCCCAAACCTGGCGCAACTGGTTGCTTTTATTTCATCACCGGCCGCTGGCTGACCCACTGCTATCGATGTCAAGAGTCTGCAAACACTACGCAGTTTGTATTTGTGTTATATATATTTTATTGCGTATTCCTCTTAAATTGTTAACTCTTACACGCGAAAACAAGTCTTCTAATCTATTTCTGTCACGTTCTTAATATGTGACGTTTGGTCATAGCTAAAATCAATGTCTCTCTTATTCAGTATAAAAACGTGCTCGATACTGTGATGTTATCTATATATGTACCTGAACGCTAATAATTATGAACGCTAACAACACTACAAAATAATAGAGGTAAAGTATCTTAATTAAAATAATTGCAAGATACAGTTTAAAATCTAAAGTACATTTAATAATCTGCTATTAACTTTTATAATTTTTAATTGAGTATTTACTTTGCCCTTTTGTTTATAGGAATACAAAATGGGCAATAATATTGAAATGACACACCACACACACATTAAACTTTATGTATATGAAATGATAATGTAAATAGGTATTGCTAACAAAAACATAAAGCCACATTTTTACCGGCGTAGCGTGATACTTCAAATATAGTAGGCCTCTTCCCTTCAAGAACATCCTATTTGTACTTTATAATATCCGTACGCAATGTTTGCCGTAAAAAGCCACATTTTTACATTCTTTATTAACTTTGCCTAATATACAAAATGTAGAGATTTTCACGTATAGGCAAATCTGTAAAGAACATTTGTCTCATTGACATTTACCATATACTGGATACTGGAGTGACAATACAAATGTTGTTGAGTGAGTTGGTTTAGCTTTCGAAATTTCTGCATCTTTGAATTAATTTTAATAAAACTTTATTCTTACATAATAAATCTGAAAAGAAAGAAACATCCAAAATTAACTTCCATTCAATCGTTCATTTTACAAATCCTAAAATAGTAGTTATTTTTTAACAAAGGTCATCCTAACGAATAGGATGCGTCATCTTCGGTCTTAGAAATCGTAATCAGATAATGTAAGGCAACGCTTTCGATTGCGAAGCAAGTTGTGAAACAATCCAGCGAAATAGTCCAGGTTTTTGGACATGCAGCATGCACTGCACATTGCACTGTGTGCAGGTCTGTGCGGCGGCGTGCACAGCGGCGTGGCGCGACGCATCCGGCGCGAGCTGGCGGCGCGCCAGGCGGAGGGGCCCACGCACAAGCTGGTCTGCGTCGGCGACAAGGCCCGCACGCTGCTGCGCCGCACCTACTCCGAGAACATGCTCGTCAACGTTAAAGATGTACCTCCTTTTTATTCATATAAAATATACATAACTTCTATACAAGTAACCATCACATTATCTCCTCGTATGGACAATAAACAATTTAATAAAAATACAATTTATCTGCTTCTTGAAATAGAATTTTGAGCTTAATTTAGGGGCTAGAAGCTTCTAATGTCTAATATATATGTATATATATTATAAATTATACTCATAATGAAGATTATTGATATAATTTCATAGTTTTTTTACAACATTTTTATATACTCATAGAGAACTAATCAAGCACTTAGGTTTTCTTACAAAGAAAATGTGAAGCCATGTTGAAAATTACACATGTTACTCATTTTACGTTATATTCTGACATTTCATTTCTTCTACAATTTGAAGTAGATAATGCACTGTTGGAAACAAATTGGAGAGTCTCGCAAGCTTGCTACGCAATATCTAATATGCACGATAGGAAACATTAAGATGTTTGAATCAATGTCTCAATCGAGCGTACTACGTTCCTTTCAGATCGGGCGCATCGCCCCGGTGTTTGCCGACGCGTCCATCATGGCGGCGGCCATCACCGAGTCCGGGTACGTGTACGAGGTCGGCGAGATCTTCTACAACAAGTACTTCAGCCCCGTCAAGTATGAGCTGTCCGTTATACCGTTCTTCAACAAGTACAAGATCGAGGTAAGGTGATCTAGTACACCAAATTAGGCGACCGGACCTATGTAATTAAATTACGTTTTATTATAGTACTGCGTTCTAAGGACTGTAGTATAATAATGTATCGAAACAGAATTTTGTAGCAGTTTATATACTTATAAACTACCTTGGGGCATATCTCACGCTCGTTGTAAAGCCTTCAAAGTAAAGCAAATGAGGTTACCTTGTATTATTTTTTTCCGCTGGCAAAAAAGGACGTAAACTGTAAATAAGAATTTACTTAAACGATTGACGACATGAGTAACTCAAAAAATCTTTGGGTATGCAATTGGCCCCTTTTTTATACACATAACATTCTATGAAAATTTCTAAAGAAATGTTCTTTAAAAGTAGCATGTCCAGTGTTCAGTTTTTTTTTATAAACAGAAAATGAAATTTTATCTCTAAATGTATTGATTCACGTACAACAAACTTGTCACATCTTTTTTTTGAAAGCTTACACGCGACTACAAGTTGGAGTGTGTTAAATTGGAGCTACATGACGATTGCTTCCCTGTATACCTGCATTTTTACAGCTGTTTATGGGTACAGTTCAAATGCAGTTTTGAATTAAAAGAACCATCGTAAACGATTGCAGGCGGCACCCAACATGACCGCGTTCGACGACGTGGAGGAGGACCAGCTGGAGAGCTACGCGGAGTGGACGCTGGCCGCGCTGCTGTACTACGCGCTGAAGGAGAGCGCCGCGTCTGAGCAGTCGGCGCGCATGGCCGCCATGGACAACGCTACCAAGAACGCCGCCGAGATGATCCGGAAACTGACGCTGCTGTTCAACAGGACGCGCCAGGCCGTCATCACCAGGGAGCTCATCGAGATCATCTCCGGAGCCGCCGCTTTGAAATAATACTACAACTGTTTTGACTGTCCGTCAATTAGCCCAAACGACGGATTCTTTTATATTTAAATGTTGCGAGTAAATACTTAGGTAATATTTAAACGTTAAAAGGCATTTAGAGAGACAAGAGAGAGACACAAAGACAAATTATAATGGAATAACTAGCTTACCTTTATAATTAAGGGTACATAATGAAATGTGTCTGTGGACTTTGTTAAATGCTGAAACTCAGTAGGTATATATTTTTCGAGTATTTCTATTATCGATAGTGTATCTCTATTAATGATGTTAAATGATTCGTTGTACATTACTGGATCAACTGACTTTACATTTTCGGAAAATGTTACATTTTTTTCCTTTAACTTTGTAAGAACAAATTTCAAATAAAAATGTGCATTATTTATTGCTTACAAAATGGTTGGAGAGCAATAAAATACTATTTATTTCGCTTTTATTAACATTCAACCTCATTTCATAAGTAATTCCAAAAACATGACAATATATTCCACGATATTAAGACTTGGGTTCGTCGTTCAGTGCACACTTTCATTTACTTGTTGTGCTATATAAAAAAATAACATTATAATCAACAAAAGGATTTATTTATTTAAAACTTCGTAGACATATTTTAATAGGAAGCGTTTTGAAGATAACTGTTTTAATTAGCTTGGTCTGTCGCCTGCCGATATCCCTTCACCAGCCTTTGGGGGCAACTATTTTATTTCAACTTTAGGAACAAAATATACTTAAAAGTACAATAATTAGACATTTTTCCATACAAAATATGAAGGTAAAAGAAAAACTTTATCAACTAACACTGCACGTCTGTCTGCAGGAAAGAAAATTGATTTTTGAAATATTTGTACTACTGACCTAATTCTGACGTAACTCTAGGCGTAAGTAAATAGCATATCTAGTATAAAATCTTCAAAGTAACTTCCATACATGCGTCATTTGATTTTCAGTGCTTAAAAAACCTCCAGTTTAAATAACTGTACAAATCACCTGTTGACCTAAATATTTATGTATGTTATTTTCGACGTCAAGTAGCTTGCATTTAATCTAATTCACCAACAAATCCTTACAAATATTTCACACTAGATGTTATTAGATATGTAAAGTTTACACGTCACATTGTTGTTATTAGTTAACCTATGTGTGTACCGTCACGCCAGCAGTCGTAAATGCGGCACGCCGGGTCAGTGGCTCTCTGCCAAAAACTTATCATATGCGGCCTGATCCATCAGCGTCAGCACCTCCTCCGAGTTGGTCATCTCCACACGAAATAGCCAGCCTTCGTCGTAACACGACTTATTAATAAGAAAAGGCGTGGTTTCTACCGCATCGTTTTTTTCTGATACCTGAAAAATATTTCACATTGATTCAAAGTTTTCACTGAAAAATATCTAGTAGATTCTGAGCTAATGTATATCCGAAAGTTTTTTCAGCCGACTTTTTTGTTCCAGTCAACGTTAGCTAACAGGCGCTCAATGCTGACTTAGGTACTGTTTTTACATTATATCACTGACGTTCATTAAGTGTATATAAATATAATGAAATAAAATATTTGAATGCGAATTTGAATTGCATAATTTTTTGACAATTTGTCTGATCTCGTGTACATCTACCTAAACATATATTCCATCCGCCAAAACTCAAGTTTACTATAACAGTTAGGTGCCTTACACCGCCATCTGTTAAGGCGCGGACGCATATTCTGCTATAACTATGTTCCGGAAGAAACTTTACTCAAAATTGACAACTTATTTAAAAAATAGTTTGCATGCCATATATTCTACCACTACCATTACTAGCACCAACTAAATAATGTTTTAAAACCAAATACTATGGATAGTCTATGTAGACTCTTAGTCTGAAAATCTTGTCGTAAGACACGCCTATTACGCGTAAGACATTTTACAATCTCTTCCGTGTCTCTTTCACATCATACAATTCACTTTTATTTGAAGATTGTTTATATGGCGTTAGACACCACATAAATACCTAATTAATAATACATGAAAACGGTATTGTATTAAAAATAATTTTGAACATACTTCATCTGAATTCTGTATAAAAAAGCAATGACCTGAATCTCATGAGATTTCCATCCTACATTTTTGTAACACGAAATGCATGTATTTACGCATACATGTGCCTGCTGATGTATCTTCATGTATCCTCTGTACAGTATTGCACACGATTTGTTGATTTTTATGCTTAAGCCCTCAAACATTAATGCAATATAATTAATGATTTTGAATGATCCATAGAATTTATATTGGTATGCACCATTTTATTTTATTTTTAAAGGAAAAACTTTTCAAAGGTACTGTTATCGTGGGAGTTATGTCGGGTTTTATGGGATTTCCATTCACTAGAAACCTGGACCCCTCCAGCGGGCACTTTTCAGAGAAGCTTCTGTTAGGGAAGTCGGTTCCTCAGACACTCGCCTATTCCTACGTCGGTATGGCACCACGCTCACCGACATCCTTCACGGCAACGCTACGTTGAGACGGCACGAGCTCACACTCTTACCACTCTCGCTCCCGGAATAGCATAGTGCTATTGTGGTCCCCACCTCCAATTCAGATACCTAAAGTCCAAAATACATTAAAAAAATGCTGCAAAGATGCGTATTTAAAATACATCATTTTGAAACTCTCAATATAAACGTCAAATTAAGATGTCTAAGTTATGACCATTTAATTAACCTCATTACGTATGACTACAAATTAGAGACGCAGGAAACAACACTCACGGTGCCAGACACCGGCGAATAGAGCTCGCTGGCAGCCTTCAAGCTCTCCAGCGCGCCGCACTCCGCGCCCGCCTTGATGACGTTACCGACGTACGGCAGTTGGACGAATACCACTTCTCCAATTGCATCCTGCAAAAATGTACGTTATTTTGGATTACTGACTCTACGAACAATTCGGCTGCGGCAGCAGTTGTAAAAGTGATTGACATTCTACCTGAGCGTAGTTGGATATGCCGACGGTGCCGACTCCGTCGTGAACCGACACCCACTCGTGCTTCTTTGTATAATACCGTACTGAAATTAAAACAGAATATAAGTTTGGGTAATACACAAAATTTATAAAAAATGTGTTCAAACACATAAAATCATAAACTTATGATAGTATTCAATAGGTATTTTTAAATCGAAAACTGGAAAATACTACTCACTGACATGAACAGTTGCAGACCACTCCGTACACTACACAGAAGGATTCAATAAACATTACATACTAACTACTAACAATGGCTTTGTGTTACAAAAGGCAAACTTTACTATGTTAAAAGGAGAGCAAACGAACATGCATGCCACCCTATGTTGAGTGATCGCAGCGATCACCATGGACGTCGACATCCAAACTAGTGTTGTGAAGTGTGTATTTCTAAAGTAAGTTAAGTACTATTTAATAAGTACCTACTATTACAGGCCGTACGTATATGCCATGTTACTCTCGAAGACTAAGGTAATCGCTACGCCTGTTAGTGTACTTTTAAATGTCACCACTCTAAAAAAACTAAAGTTGTAACTTAAGTACGAAAAATAAGTAAGTAAATAATAAGTAAGATGACTATCTAGTTTCACTTTTTCATTAAATAATTTAAGCGTTCTATGTACACAATTGTACAACATACATATATCGGCATCTTGTGTGGTAAAATTACATTACTTTATACTTCTTCATGTTATAAGTTAAACATTCCATTAGTTCATTTTCTTATTACAAAAATGTATAGTCATGTTTTTAAATGATGGGATATTTACGTGCAGAGACAAGATAATCATAAAAACTAACTCAAATATGAAAAATGTCTAATCTCAATAATAACCGGTATTGATAAAGAACATTTTTACAGTAGGTACCTATCTACCATTACAATAATTTACGCAAGGCGTATCGTATCGTATCGCATAATGTAAATAAGCATATATTGCAATATAATTGGTTCAATGCTGCCGGGTCAATGTACCATAAACATAATATACCAATCATTAGTAACTAATGCAGGGTACCTAATTCTTTGGCATCCCACCCACATATTAATTACAATTGTATGTACATATGTTTGTAAACTACTTCTTGGATAGTTAGATATTTAATCTATTCTGCTACCTGACACTTTATTATCTGTAAATGTTTATAGACGGAAAATATTGAATAGAATCGGGCGAGATTTAGGGAAGATTTATTTTATGTTATTGTTCTTTTTATAATCGAATATAATATATAATTGGAAAATAGTGATAAAGAGTAGTTTTATCATATCGTTTAGTTACAACTAAATTATTCTTTAACTTTTATATAAAATGTTCACATTCGAGCTCAGATAGGATTTCCGTCGTGTTTGTGGCTGTACAGTGGATGAGTACGAGATGTACTATAAGCTACAACTATTTAACATCAGTTGGTTTGCATGCTCGTTTGCTACTCTTCTCACATAAAAAGCACGATGTCGCCCACTATACTATACGTACTACCATCGATGACGACTACAGTTATCGGTCTAGAAGCAAAGCTACCCATCCTTAATGGACGCAACGCATCTGCGTACTTTGGACAAGATTTCAATCCTGTTTGAGGTATATATGTATATATATATATATATATATGTGTGTGTGTGTGTGTGTGTGTGTGTGTGTGTGTGTGTGTGTGTGTGTGTGTGT
>DWON01006911.1:0-13430 GCA_018251015.1 Phocides pigmalion okeechobee
GCAATGTCACCATGTCCGCTGACTCATTTCAAACGGGTGTTTTATATTAGACGATACGGCTCCGGTAAGGACGATGAAAGCGATGGTCCGGCACTGATGCGTGCCTTATTCCTTTACGCCGGCAACGGTTCCAATCTACTTTATTACTAACTCACACCGGATCCGGCAGTCTTCTCGCGTCGTTACTTGATATATTAGGCACTAAACTGGAGCGTATTTGGCTAGACTGAAGATAGGCTGACAATTCACTGAAATATTGTACTTTTTATCTGTGTATCGTCTATGAATACACAGACGTAATGTCCGCCCCCAGTCTTATAGCGGCGACGTAAACACAGCACTTTTGTTTGCCCGCAATTCATACAAATTTGTCCGTACAACAAAGCTGTGTACGAGCCGCAAGCGCGTTGCGTCGTTACGCAGCAGTGTTGTTAGCTGGAGGGAAAGTGTAAATAAAAACAGAAAACCATGTCACAGGATAGATATATTGTATCTTCATATATATTTTGTATTTTATTACATTCAAATATAAGCCTTTCTATCTTTTACATATATTTTTTTTTATTCTCATATATACAACGATGAAAATCTTAAAACTAATTACAATAAAAACCAAACAATCTAAACGGAGTCCGTGCCCATGCGACATGGTTCGAAGAACACTTGCTATTATATTTGTATATTGTATAAGAGGAAGAGCAAATGAGCTTGCGGGCCAGTAATTGAAATCAGTAAAGTGTCTCTATTGCCACTTGTAATAATAATAACTTTGTAAACCACATAAATTTCACGAAACAAGTAATAACAATAACTCGATATTTAATACCACGAATACGTTTTTGTCGATAAATGTTTGGTTTTTCGTGGAATTAAATAAGTATCACCCGAGTACTTGGTATATTTTCCTTTTAAAACTTTAATATAATTAAATATGTGACTACCAAGAATTTTTGAGGAATATGCGTCACGTGGGAATCGAACCTGATACTTTCTCTATGGCATAACACTAAGTTATTTTTTTCAATATAACGAGGTTTTCTCAAATGATTTATTTTTGTTAAGTTTAAACAAAACAATCTATAGAGAGTCGGTACCCAAGGTACGGTAAGGTGCCAAGAGGCTGGCTGCATTCCCGGTCTAAATAACGACCACAATTCTCTGCTTGAGATATGAACCAGCCTTTTTGTCACCAGTGGCGTCAATTAAACTTGGGACAAAATGTTCGATTTTTTACCATTTGGGCCCCACGAATTACACATTTCTAAGCCAAGCAAGACAAACACGTAATGACAGTTACGTGGAACATATTTACGTCCTCTTAGTCTTCAGGAGGACTAAGGCATGTGCTTGCGATATTCGAATGGATTTTGTCCTGTTTATGTTGATATCCATGGGCTGCAGCGACTACTTAACATCAGGTGACCTGCATGTTCCTTGAGCTCTTCTCACACAAAATAAGTCAAAAGTCTTGCAGCCGGAATCCAAATAATAATTATCTTATCTGGAAACTTTTCTACTTTCAGAACCTACGTATCCAAGAATTGAGGGAGCAGTCCCTGGATCTGCATAGAGATATTGCAACCTCTCTTCACGAGCTGGGCGTAGCACAGGACCAAGCAGCAGATTACATTCTGCCTGGAAACGTACCATTGTTTCCTGTTAAGATGGGCGAGCCTGGGTACTTAGGGAATAATAAGATATTAGGTGAGATTTTTTTTTTAATTGAAAGAGAAAGAAACGAGCATGTAGGCCACCTGATGTTAAGTGGCCACTGCAGCCAACCACGTCCAATCTCAAATAGAAGTTCTATTTAAAGATTGCGTTTCTACTCTTGAGGACTAAGATGGTCGCCTCCAATAATGTGTATCCGGCGGCAATATAATAATGATTAGCATCATAGTCTAATGGTTAGTGACTCAGAATACAAAGTTATCACAATCTAATTCGAAATTTTTAAATCGAATTCGATACCGAAATAGAAATCGGAAATAGAATCGAAGTCGGAATCGGAATCGAAATATTGTTTTTATTAAAAGTCGATTATTTATAAGCTCTTTTTACTGGTGGTATAAACCACCTCGTAAATTTTTGTAGTACAGACGGAAAAAAACATACGAGTATGTATCGTGGTTTCGATTAGTATTTAGGACAAATATTTATATGTTGACGTTTTGTTCTGTGTCTGGATATAAACTGATCTATTAAAGTATGTATTTTTAAATAAATAAATATTATCAGTGTTCAAGTAAGCATAGCACAAGCTCTTTTAGTTTACGTGAAGATCCCATCCCAAGAAAATTATTTATTTTAAATTTATAACAAGCTTCGGTTGCAGAATGACTTTTCTTTATTAAAGTTTAGAAGAGAAGTGATCGAACTATCTAATGCCTACATATCTAATTACAGAATATTTTTTCAGTACAACGAAACGAGATTTTGAGAACAGTTTTATAAAATCTGACGGGTCTATCTAGCTAAGTATTGAGAGCACTAACGTATGATTACGATGTATTTTCAATCCAAAATAATGTAAAATCGCTCCATGAATATAAAAAGTACAGTCAACAGGGTAAAAGGAGAATTTTTATTCACGGATACTTGTTTTAAATAAAATACTTTACTATTAAATCTTTTTTTATTCCAGGAGCACCAATAGACATGAATCGGTATAAAGCGGACACGGTGGAAGACATAGTGCCCTTCGATTTCATCAGCAAGTCAATCTATTCCACCAGCCACTCCAACCCAAAGAGACGAATAGAAGGGCCATTGAAAGAAGCCCTGGATGACGTTATAAGAGAGGTCGAGTCTAATGGTTTTATTTTTTTAGTCTGTTCTATACAACCAACCTACTTGACTACTTCTCTTTTTTTTACTATATTTATACGTAGTACATCTATATATACATAGTACATCTATACTTACAGCAGTATAGATGTACAATGCCAGGAACCTCGGGAGTCTACTATTCGTTTACGATTTCGTAATATTTGATGGCGATCAGATGAATAGCTCGGTGTGTATAAGGGTCAAATAGCTGACATTTTTTGTTACACATATATTTATAGACCTAAACAGTTTTTTTTTCGCCGGTTCTGACTTTCAATGACATTAACATACCTAAAAAGGAAACAGAGAGAGAGAAACAGAATTTTTACCTTTTTATAGCAGTTGTCTTTGCATGCTGTGTACCATAAGTATAGTCTTAAATGTCACCTACTAAAGACCTTCAGTTAGGTATTAGGTTTGCCAACGCATTTTCAATTAACTTCAAGTTGTGCCTTACTATTATTAATCTAGGCCAAACATAGATCAGCTAAGAGACATATTGCAGTGAATGCCAAAAGAATCAATTATTTCCAAAATTTACGTGTTAATTACAATAATGAAAACATTAAAAATAATTATAATAAAAGCTTAACCTAAACATTCTGAAATTAATCCTTGCCCATGTGGAATGGTACCAAGTACGCCACTTGGTTTCCTCTGCAGCCTCTGTCGCAGCTCTGGCCCTCGACAGCGCTCTTGACTACATTGATTGCAGTTTGTGATTGTAACGTAATAAAATGTCCACGATTTTCAGGTGATGGAGATAATCAACGCACCGTCCCGACAGCGAGGCCGTGTGATCGACTTCAACGAGCTGCTGTACGGGTACACGAGGCTGCAGCCGCTGCACGGAGTGGACCACGTGTTGGACTTGCTGCTGAAGTACAGACGCTACAGGGGTCGTAAGATGACCGCTGCAGTGAGGAGACACGCGTACCTCCAGCAAACTTTTACTGGTATGTGCTCTTCTTTTTCTAAAATATAATATGTGTGGATGTAATCTTTGTAAACGCTATAAAAGGCTATTGGAAAAGTGTTCGGTCTCGTGCAACATTAGGCTCTAAGGTTCCATATCTTGAGACGTACCTCTGATTTTTCAAAGTTATCATTTATTATGTAATGTATGATGATATGTGTTTTTATTGATAAAAATAAACTAACAGTCGAAAATATTCCTGTATTATTACTGAATACTGGCCTAGCTTTTTGTTTTTTCTTTGTCAATGTTTCTCATAGTAAAAACAATATTTGTTTAATAAAGATATTATTATTTTTTATTTCAGGTACGGATCTAAGAGAATTACCGATGGGAGAGGCACCACCATTTGAAGATCCTGAAATATTAGAACAATTAGAAAACGAAGGCAAAATTGATCCAAATGAATATGAAGACTTTGATGAGTCAAATCAGCAACAAGGTGGGTTTTTCGACAAACTTAACGTCAGAGAAGCATTCGAAACTGGATTAATGAAGATACATAATAACCTACCAAATGTGCTAAAATGGTATGACAATGAGTATGAATACCCAATTTACGATAGACGAATACATTTTATACTCCCTCTAGCGGGCAGACAAGAAATTTTCGGACGATTCATGAAAAATTACGAAGATATAGTTCTAAAAAGCGATGAGGCTGTGACATTGATAGTCGTACTTTTTTTAGATAATAAAAATCCCTTAGATTACAGAAATGCAGAGCATCTAATTAATTATTACAAGGATATGTACGGAAAAGATATAAAAGTCATACAGATGGGCTCAACTACTTTTTCAAGAGGCGCAGCGTTGACCGAGGGACTTAAGCTATGTGCAGATGATGATCTAGTGTTCTTTATCGACGTAGATATGATGTTCAACCACATATCATTAAGAAGAATTAGGATAAATACGGTGAAGTACTATCAAGTTTATTTTCCGATTGTGTTCAGTGAATTTAATCCAGATGTAGTCAATGGTGACGATTACAATAAATTCAAAGGTGAAACTCTTGTGACTAATACAGATATAGGTAAATATGTAGAAGATGGAAGTGATGCTCCGAAAACTGACGTCGAATTAGCTAATTTAAAATATAGTAAAGAAATAAATGACGATTACGGTTATTTCAGACAGTACGGCTTTGGTATACTTGGTATTTATAAGTGTGATTTCCTAAGAGTGGGTGGGTTCGATTTAAGTATAAAGGGTTGGGGCATGGAAGATGTGCAGCTGTTCGAAACTTTGATCAAATCAAATCTGACAGTGTATCGGATCGCTGATAATAGTTTGGTGCATATATTCCACTCGGTTGACTGTGATAAGAATTTAGAGAAAAGTCAGTTCCTAATGTGTTTGGGGACTAAAGCGTCTACGTACGGGAGTGACAAACACATGGCATACTATATGCTGAACCATCCGGAAGTGCTGTGGCCGCAAGACGAAAAAGGTGCTAGCTAGTACAGGGTTAAGTGTAGGTTTTTAAATTTTAATTCGAAGAGATTTAAATATGACAATAAATTCTGTTCAAAGGGTCTTGTACCAAAACAGAGACTTTCCCGTAATATAATTATAGAGCCTTTTGTATTTACAAAGTAAGTAGCGTCGATTGGTTTAAATGAACTGATGAATAAGGAACTGTAGCTGTAGAATAATTTTGAACTAGATTCTTTTTGCATTTAGCAAAATACATGAGTCATGGAGTTATCATTTTTAAAACAACTACATTTCCTTGTTTATTCTTTTTCTTGAAAAATATTAAATTTATGGATTTTTAGAACTTTACATGAACAAAATGAGTTTGTACATAATTTTACTTTTTATGTGATTGTTCAACGGCTCTCCATGAAATTAGTGTAATATTTCTTCCGACATGTGAAACTGTAATTTTATTTTGTATATTGTATGTTTACTTTAGTTTTAGACGGAGTAGTGCATTTGATATTAAATTTCCTATTCGAGTGCATAATTTTAATTTATTTTATCTTACGATTATTTACATCGCATTGACCAATTTTAATTAAGTAGTCCATATTTTTAAAGTCCATATTTTTGGATGCATTTATAAATACTTAGTTAATATTCTTTTATGCAATAATTGTTCCTAGTGCAGACTGCGTGCTACGTTTCCATACTCCGTATTATCAGTAAAGAACAGTAACAGATCCTGTTCTTTACTCGTGGTATCATGGTCAAGATGTTTCAGTGAAATTGAAGTATTTTACTAAGCTTATGCGACAATTCTTGCTTTTCCTTATAATTTATTTACATTATTTTACAGCTTTTTGAAGAGATTTCATTATATATATACATTTACAAGATAGACTTCAAAAAAAATAATTATTATAGTAAAAAGAAATTGAAGTTAAAGATTATCAAACTGAAATTTTACTTCGAACTATCACGTCAATTTGATTCTTGTTTAGATTATTCCATTATTCCAGTCATTTTTAAGAGGGCATATTAGACAGCGTGCTAAAGGTAGTCAAGACGTCTATGAACCTTTTGGTATATTGTTGAGCCGCCACTTTGATTTTAAAAGAGGCATCCATTGAAACTTGTATAAAAAATAGATGACGTGCAAAAAGGTTATGTACTATAATGTTGACAAAACCCATCTTGGGCTATACACCAACCCAAGAAGAAATATGTTCGTAGCCCTAAAAGTAACATGTTTAATTGTAAAGTTATTTGTCATGATAATGAATTGTTTTATTGATTAATATGCGGTAAAACAGACCTCAATACTACATATGAGAAGTACTGGTAGCATTGTATCGACAGTAACACAGTTCTCCGATTAAATTCAGAAAAAACGAGTTTGCTATCTCCATTAAAATTAACGAAAAATAAAAACAGAGTTATAATAAAATAGAGATTTAGACGCTTGATTAAATATAATTCGGTACTCGAAATAATACTCAATACCGTATCGTTTAAGCTCTAAACATTTCAGTCGTGGAGTGCTTATGCCTAATATTACGGCCGAATTATTTTTAGCCATTGAGATTTTATATTTTAATTAATTGCTCTCAAAGGGCTTAGGGTACCAGTCAAACATATTGAGATGAGGCATGAGGCACGTGATACCTATAAAAATAGATATTAAATTGGTGCGAAATAACGACAACAAAAAGCGTTAATTGTAAGTACCCGTTACATAGAAAAAAATACAAATTCCGCAATGATATTAGTTTAAAATCATATCAGAAATGTAAATAATCTACTGTTTCGTTAAGTCTATTTGAGTATAATTTGACTCAAGTATTTTATGATTTCTTAAGGATTCCACAGTCAAACTTGGAATCATAATAATTTCAGCATATCCTTGTCTATCCTTCTGTCTCTTTTTCGTAGTTTCTACAGTATATACAATTTTATAATAGTGTTGTATATTGTCCGTTTGTCACTATTTATGCGGTAAAATAAGATGTATTCCAAATGTTCCTGCCGTTAGCAACGCGACGGCGTAATTAAACCAAGATTTTTTACGTCATATTATGCAGCAACATGCTACGAAAGTGCGTTCCTAACAAAATAAAGACGAAATTAATTCGGAAAACATTGAATCCAGTAAAATATGAACAATATTCAAAAGGTTGTAAATAAGAATTATTACTTTTTATGTTTTTGAATACTCTATTAAAATGTCGTCTTCCTTACTTTGAAAAAAAAAAACTTTTAAAATATACAAATTTTGTTACGTTACCAATATTTGTAAAGGTTGAAATATTTTAATCATAAAATTCTTTATGTATGTTCTAAAATATGTTTTATTAAATGACCAAACTTCTATGATATGTCGAGACACCTTGTTTTTATTATACTTTTTTAAATGTATCAATATCTATGTATTATATAAAAGTAAATAATTTCCCTCTTAAATTGTAAATAGTTTCCATTTGTCTAAATGTGAAATATGTAAATGGTTAAATGTTTTAAATGCGATCAATAAAAGTTGTAAACATTATCATAAGCCTGTCTGAATGTATATTGTCGTTTCTTCTCTTCAGTTTCATTTTAATTTTGTAAAAACATGATAGACATTTGATCAAATTGATCAAAAAGGTCGTTGTAGAGTGGCGTCGAGACGATAAATTGACATTGACAATGTTACTTTTTGTGTCATTGATTTGTAATTGACGCTTATTGTAAAAACAATTAACCTCAATTCAAATGCGACTTACATATCTGTAAAATAAAATTTACATCATACGTCTTGCATGTACGGTTATTACATAAATAATAACTATTATATATATTTTTTAAATGTTTGTTTTACATAAGGTGGTTTTATAAAATACCAAAAAATAGGAGACTGGAACATTGTATAAATTCTGATTATATATTTTTTAATAAACGTGTTACGTTGTATGAAGAGTATTATGAGAATAATGTGTTAATTACACGAGGAATTTATATTGTGAATTTATTTAAATTGAGTGACTAAAATTTTTGGGAAATACCATATACCAAAAGAACACTTAATAAGCCTTTTTAAAAGATATTTCAGGTAGGCCTCAGATACACCGATATTTTTGTCAATTCAGTGACAAATGACGATCCAAATGTATAATATTGAATCTTTAATAAGCATCAATCACAAGTCGTCATGGCTTTAGACTGGTAACGTTGAAGATTGGATTCATTTGAGATATATAATTGATATTTAGTACGTCAAAGTTCCGATGTGACTACGATTGATGCAGTTGTATGGACCGTGGTCATCATTTCTATCATGATAAAAATTAACGGAGCGTGCACGTTACATATTTAAAACATTGTCAGTCATAATTGATCGTCCCGAGCCGCTTTAGTTTCGTCATAATACGTATTATAATAAGTATTTGTGTAATTGTAAATTCTGTAAATGTTACTTTGTGCTCAGGAAGTGCCAATAACGTAGTGCTAAGGTAATTCAATGATGCGAACTATTTTTGTGTTGATATTATTGTTTTTTATTAAATGATGTTTCGTAATGTGATTTAAACGTGATGAGTGAAATAGTGTGGATTTAATTATATTTTTCACATAAACTTTTTGTTTGTTTTCTTTTGACGTACAATATCTGATGTTTTTATATATATGGGTTTTTCTACAATACTTATTTTTATGCGAGAAGAGTAGCAAACAAGCATACAAACCACCGTTAAGTAACATAACATAAACTATGAAGAAGCATTCAGTTTACCTGCTGCTAAGCAGTTACTGTCACCTATGTACATTTGTAATGCATGCAGCCGCGGAATTTATACATTTTACTGTTGTGTACTCACGATATTTTTATTTTTCAAGGTTAAAGTAATTTGTAATCTACGTAAGGTACTATGACCTTACATGATCCTGGCAATGGTTTTGTTATGGTGGTGGTGGGAGTTAGGTTTGAGTTAAAAAGTGTACAGCGATTGAAAAGTTTTCTATGAATTTAAGGCAGAAAAGGCAAAGTTTTGAAGTCGTAATTTGGTCAATTACAAATTACGCAAATATGGAAGTATAAATTTGAGGAATACAAAGTGTAAATACTTCGCGAATATTTTACGCCTATATTAAGTTGGCGGAGGGAGAATCTAAAGGTGGTAGAGCTGTTAGAGCTCGCCCGGGGCGGTACCACCGCCACCCTCGTAACCGGCTGTAAAGCAACATGTTCTTCATGTATTGTGTTTCGGTTGGGGAGGTGTGGCTGCCGAATACAAATTATTGGAAGCGACTATCTTAGTCCTCAAGAGTAGGAACGCATCCACGTCCATTCTTAAATAGAACCTCTGTTCTATTTGAGATTGGACATGGTTTTCCATGGGCTGCAGTGACCACTTAACATCAGGTGGCCTGCATGCCCGTTTCTTACTCTTTCAATAAAAAAAATCAAACGAAACCCAATAGTTACTTAACGAGGCACCTCAGTGGTACCTCCCCATTCAAACTTTATATAAACACATATAATAATATGCAGCAAGCGGCAGTTCTTGTCCATAAAGCTCGCTCGATCGAGCTTTTTCGACAATAACGCTTACTCATTATAAGTACCTATCCTATTACTTGCTTAAAAGACCTAGGTTTAAGATCTACGTGCATTTATTAGTTGTAAGTAATTGTGCCTTGTGACTAGGCTTATAAGATGATGAAATAAATTTTTGAAAATAACTGGCTGTTTTTTTCGTACCATAGCGATCAGCGAATGCTTCGAAAATAATTTCTTTCGAAAAGAAACATTTTGCATTTATTCTTGTGTTTAATGTTCATGAGACCACGTAACCACCATGTTCAGAAGAGTAATTTGCTATCAGGCACCACAGGTCAATCTGCCACAGTCCTTATAGCTAGGTCGGTATCCAGTATCAGAACAAAAGAGAGTCACTTTCATATTGAGTTAGTTAGCCCGTTGTTTCAAATTGCGATAAGCAATTTATCAAGTGTTAAAAATAGATAATGTTATCGTAGGATTTTTGGAACAAAAAGCTGTTTTAAATTCCGAAGAACACAAAGTTAACGAAATTGAAGTCGAATTTGCTGATTACCGATTTTTTTAAGAGAGAAGAATAGCAAACGAGCATGCAAACCAACTGACATTAAGTAGTCGTAGCCCATAGACTTCCCCAAACACGACTGAAATCCTGTTTTAGCTCGAACGTTGCTACTTCTGAGGATTAAGATAGTCGCCTTGCTTCAGTGTAGCCGGCAATCGAACCTCTTCAATCGAAACACAAGTAATATTTTACGGCGGATTATGAGGGCGGCGATGGTACCTCGCCATCGAACTATAGTTCTCCCATTTTTATGGATTATGAGAGCGGCGGTGGTGTCTAAATATTTATTAACCGACTTATTTATAGATGAAATATTTAATTTTAGGCAATCGCGTAATAACCAGACCCTACAGAGCTAAAGGTTATTAAAAGGTTACGCCAATCAAAACACAATTTTCCCGTCATAAAATGATTTCCACGTCAATCTACACGTAATCATTTATAGGGTTTAAGTTGAAAATGGGGCTTACATTTTTAAACATAATTCGATGATTCATTGAAAGTAATTGTACTATTTTAGCGTAGTACAGGGGTCGGCAACCTGCGGCTCGCGAGCCACATGGGGCTCTTTCAATGGAAATATTGGCTCTTAAGTTAACATAAATTACTTTATTGACAAAACCCCTAAAAATGTATCCCTAGGAATAACTATGTTTTTTAAAGGTATATATCCCACTGTACTGCACCGTACTGTATGCTCCCCATAACAAAAGTTATCTGCCAGTGAAAGTGTTGAAATCGGAACATACAGACAGACATAAAATTATTTAAACCTATTTTAGTGGCTCTTTAAAATATGGAAAAAATTGCAAACTTTTGGCTCTTCCGTCTTAAAGGTTGCCGACCCCTGGCGTAGTGCTAAGATTTTGTACTCTGACGCGAGAACTCCAGGGTTCAAATCCCTAACATGTATTTCTGATTTAATAGACATGTGTATAGTAAAAATTAATTGTAACTTGCTTGAAATCTCAAACTAATTTTAATAAAAGCCTAACTTAAACAATCTAAAGGGAGTCTGTACCCATGCGGCATGGTACCAAGAACGCTAGCTACATTCCCGCATTGAATAGCAATTGCTATTCTCTGCGCGAAATATGTACCAGCCCTGTTGTCACCGGCTTGTCTTCTCTCATCTTTGAATAGTACTAAGTGGACGCGTATCTGCAATGAAATCGTTAGTACAGATAATGTAGCCAATTTCACATGTAGCCGAAAACTAGATTGAAATCCACAGGGAAGCTGACGATGAGCAAGTTTTTGTGTACGCAAAAATACATCTGTTTGTGAAATCCAAAACCCTTTTGTGGCCGAATCGATGTTTCGGAGAAAGGTCCAGTTTTTGTCGCATTACAATCTCGCAAATAAAAAAATACATCCCTACTAATAATTTAATACAATACTTTACGTTACTAATATTATAAATATTAGTAAGTTTGTTTGTTACGCCTTCATGCCAACTACTCAACCGATTATCATGAAACTTTGTACACATATTCTTAAAGGTATTAATAATAGTTAAAAAGAACAAAAAACACACTTTTATAAAAAATCCAGTTAAGAAAAGTATAAATAAGAAATAAAACGTGCATGGTGTCAAATCACTGAAAAAGCATCCAACGCTTTTAATTAACATTGCAATATTTTGTTTTCTTATTCATGCCTTTTTTAGTTGATTTTTATAAAATCGTTTATTTAACTATTATTTATTTATCTTTTTTTTTCATATTATTGCATTGACATCGATCCTTGACACGTGTGCAAAGTTTCACATTAATCAGACTTCTGGAAACTGTTGAAAATTATGCTCGAAGAATCCGTTACATACATACATACATAGAAATAATCTACAACCCAAGCTAATAAAAGCGTCTTAAAAAGGACATAGGTTTTTTTTATTAAAAACAAAAATATCTTGGCAGACGTGATTGTTTGTCAAAATATTGAACATCTAGCAAATTGAAAGCCTTCAAACTAATATTTAATTGACCATAGCTTCAGTTGTTTTAATTTTTTATATATTTCATATTATTTGGTTCTGTCACTTTAAGCGATACTAAAACTATTCAAAATTTTAAGGTTAGGTATTTTATTATTTTAGTTATAACTCGCTGCAATGATCTTTGATATTAAAGGGCGTCAATGAGCGAAGCCGGGGGTAAAATCTAGTTATGTTTGTTCATGCAGCACATTTCTTTGCAAAGCTTTCTCTAAACCTTTTATAGTCCATATTTTTTCTCACGCAAAAAATGTGTACCTGTCCATTATTGCAGAAAGAGGTAGGAATTTAATATTTGGAGCAATCTCCCGGAGTTATATTAGAGTTTATTGCTTTACAGTTGGTCTATTTACTGTAAAACAAAGAACTCTTGCTTCTTATAACTGAAGCGGTAGATTTGTCAAAAATAGAACCAGTTAACTGGCGGTCTTATTTATAACGAACACAAACAATGACATTTGGGAACCGTTATTTTTAAACTCCTTAATTAGTTGACTTTGATGTTGAAGGGATGAGTAAGAAATGCTAATTGTTTTTCGAACTTAAAGGTGGGAGAACTTTAGTTACCACCGCCGCCCTCATCATCCGCTATAAAGCATTACTTGTGTTTCGGTTGGAGAGGTGCGGCTACCGACTACATTTTGAAGCGAGGCGATCATCTTAGTCCTCAGGAGTAGCAACGCGTCTACGTTCAAGCTCAGATAGGATTTCGATCGTGTTTATGGTTATACGGGGATGTCTATGGGCTGCGACTACTAAAATCAGTTAGTTTGCATGCTCGTTTGCAACTCTACTTACATAAAAAAATACCAGACAACGAAGATCATAAATAGGTCTTATTACTCTCTTTTGTAAAATGGAAGTGATGTCGCCGGTTACAGAAATAACCCAGACAATATAATGTCTATGTATTAAAAAAATATACACATTAATTCTAAAATTATCTTCATTGGTAACGACATTTCTACCTTTGAAATTGCATGATTATTTGCTACTATAGTCACAAAAATGCCTTTTTTATTTACTCATAACCTGCTGCTTTTTATCTTGCAGCACCCTTGATTTCTTTTAGATACATTATCTTTTACAAATGTTTAAATAT
>DWON01006912.1:0-13430 GCA_018251015.1 Phocides pigmalion okeechobee
AGTTAATACACCGATCTGAAAAATGTATTCATCTTGCAGGAGAATATGTAGAAAAAGAAAAATAATTTTGACATTCTTCCCTCCTTGTCCCTCATTCCGCGAACTTAAAAACGCACCCTCTTATGTGGACAAGTAACTCATTTGTCAAATGTGTCTTAGTGTTTGTAAATGGAAACGCTTATTACTTTACTAGATCTTGTAGAAATGATTAAGGATTATCTTTAAAGAACAGGATGAGCCCTAGATAGGGATTTCCAGACGTTCGGGGTTCGAAACGAATCGAATTTACTAAGATTTTCCCATATTAAATGTTTACCCATGTCACTCTCCAGCTCATCAACTTTATACTATAAATCACGTCGATCCGCTTCATTTTGATGTTACATAAAGACAAACAACACATTTTCGCATTTATAACGTAAGTATGTTTTTTTTTATTATGAAAGAGTAAGAAACGGGCATGCAGGCCACCTGACGTTAAATGGTCACTGCAGCTCATTGACAACCACGTCCAACCTCAAACAGAACAGGAGTTCTATTTCTGGATGGACGCGGATGCGTTCCTATTCTTGAGGACTAAGATGGTCCCCTCCAATAATGTGTATCCGGCACCCACACCTTCCCAATCGAAACACAATACGTGAAGAACATGTTGCTTTACAGCGGGTTATGAGGGTGGCGGTGGTGCCGTCCCGGGCGAGCTCTACCACCTTTAAATAATTATTTTAAAACCAATAGTTATTTTAATGAATAAACAAATCGGTTCATGTCAATAAATTACTTAGTGCCGCTTGTTGAACATGGCGGCTATCAAAGTGAACAAACGATGCTAATTGTGAGCAAACAAATGAACAACAATTATTGCAGTTTGCAGTAAACCTATTGATTTGAATTTATTTGCCTTTCAGCTTTGAATTTCGAGCTTTTGAATGTAGTGCCGTTTGTTTCATAGTTCAGTTGAGTTAAAAACGACAGACAAAAGATTTATTGAATGTGGGTTATTTATTTATTGATTTATTGTACTATAGTTCGACCGGGAAGGTACCACCGCCCTCATAATCCGCTGTAAAGTCTTACTTATGTTTCAGCTGGAGAGGTGTGGTTGCTGGCCACACTTTAAAGCGATGCGATCATCTTAGTCCTCAGGAGTAGCAACGTATCTGCGTTCGACCTCAGATAGGATTTCGGTCGTGTTTGTGATTGTACTTAAATGTCTATGGGCTGCGACTACTTATCATTAGGTAGTTGATACGCTTGTTTGCTACTCTTTTCACATAAAAAAGATAAAACCGTATTATATTAAGAACTAGCGACCCGGCCTATCTTCGCTCGAGTAATAGAGTTTATATTTACATACATCATTTTTTTTTAATACGTGCATCCAATCGTCACCTAGTTGCAAAAATTAACAATTAGAAACGTCTATTTCGAACGACGACTGAATTACTATATTGAATTTATTTATTCAATTTCTCGCCAAATTTACAAAAAAACATAACTTATTATGCACCAAAACCTTTCTCAGGAATCACTATGTCTGTTGTTGAAGTTATGTCAGCTAAGCCGAGTAAACATTGGATTATGTTGACGTGCATTTAAAATCGCAAAAAATTAATAATCGCTCTCTAAAAGTGATTTACAAATTGTGAAATCCTCAATTAGAGCACCACTTGTGTCAACAAGTGTTATCTAATAGACTAAGTGCTGATAAGTGAACAAAAGTGTGTAGGAACTAACTATAAAAAGTGACGGCTAAAACAGAAAAGTGCTGACATTAAATAAACAATAATAAGTGTCAATCAAATAATTAAATAAATAATATTGCCAACAACTGCTTGAAAGTGTTAAAAACCAATATAAAAGTGTAATTAAATAATTATCTTATTGCATCATAAACTTAAAGGATATCCATTTAGAAAACCATATTAACGAGAGTAGTTTCAAAATAACACAACATTCAAACCATGAAGTAACGGACTCTGTGTAACATTGGACATAAAGTATTATTTTTAAATTCCACGGATTACGTAGCAAGCGCGGTAGTGTGATTAGAAGAGCTTACGACCGCGACGAGCCGTATTGTGTACACCTGAGTTCGATTCCCATGAACTTTTCTTCCCATTTTTTTTTAATTTTGTTATATATATAATAAGTTATAATAAGCTAGCCTAATATGGAGGAGGAACATAACATAACTTATAGAAAAAAGAAAAAAAACATGTCATATGAATCTTTAAATACAAATAACGAGGAACTATCATTTATGTCTACAGATTCTGATGTTAATAAAAGTATGCCGAATTTATTTACGTCACACAGTAATGAAAACCATTATAAAGAAGAAATTAAATTATTAGAAATTAAGCTAGAAAGCGCAAATAAGTAGATTGAAAACCTTATTATAGAAAACGGTACGTTACAAAAAAAAAAATTCGAGCTAGAAAAGAAAATAAAAGATTTAATCAACATATTAGGCACTTCCACCACCAAAAAAATATCGAAAGTCAATAAAAAAAAAGGATCTGACCAAACGGAACATTTTTTTACGAACGAGGAATACAAAGAAACTGTTGGTGATACCGGAGACACGAAATGCATAGAAAATGAGTTGACAAGTCCCATTTTACACCAAAGTTGCCCAGTAACACAAATAAAAACAAACTTAAACAAAAGTACGACGAGGAAAATCTGGATATTTGGTGGTCAACAGTGTGTGGATTTAGAATAAAGATTAATAAATACGACGATAAACTCCCAGTACAATAAATATTACGTAAGATCTATTACTAAACCATATGCACCAAGTGAAGAGATACTTAAAGAATGTCTTAATATCAACTTTGGAAAACACGACAAAATTGTTCTTTCTATAGGAGAAAATGACAGCAATCCTTTAAAAATTATATCATTGTTATACACCTTACTTATAAAACTGTTAAACCATAAGGTATTTTTATTAGGAACTGTTTCCAATCCTTACTTAAATGTACATAAACTCAATTATGAACTTAGATTAGCAGGTCAAAATTTTAAAAACTGTAATTATATAGGATTTAACAAATTTTTATTTTCATTACATCACATTCAAATCGACTTTTGCAAAAAACTAAATTTTAATATAGATTGTATGGACTATGAGGAGACATATATTGTAAATAACCAAGGAAAAAGTAAACAATTTAGAGCTAGAACATGTCCATACACAAGTTCTAATGATTATAAAAATAAGAAAGGTACCATAGACTACCATTTCCATAAATTGGCAAATAAAAAACGGATATCTGGAGTACCTACAGAGAAAAAAGGAACCATACCTTATTATTTTAAATTAAAAAATCTCGCTTAAAATATAATATAAAAGATGAAAGAAATAAATCTGATTGCAAGTTGACTCGTTATAATGAAAATACAAATAATGTAAATAATGACATGTCTCTCTTAAATTCTACTGACATCCAAAATGATAATAATAATAATTTATTTCGTGTATAATTATATCAATATTATACATCAAAATATTAATGGCTTAATAAATAAATCCGATCACTTAAATGTATGCTTGGACGAATTACGTAACAATGGTTCTTATATTGACGTTGTATGCATTACAGAACATAATATGATTAAAGGAGACGAACAATGCTTGTGCTTACCGAATTTTTATTTAGCCTCATCTTGCATGCGACAATCCAGACATGGAGGATGTTGCATTTTCGTAAAACAATCTCATAAGTTCAACAATTTACATGAAATCAATCAGTCATCTTTATCAGGCGTCGTTGAATTCTCTGGTGTAGAGCTTTTAGAACACAAAATTTGCATAATCTGCGTATATAGAGCTCCTAAACTTAATTCTTATTCTTTGGACATATTTTTCGATAAGTTAAATGAAATTATTTATAGAATTTTAAAATGTAAAAAGAAAATAATTTTTTGCGGAGATTTTAAGATTTATTTTATTAAAAATGATAAATACGCATATCAGTTCGAGCAACTGTTACTAACGTATAATCTCAAGATTGAAATAAGAGTGCCAACTCGTTTTGCTAGCAATACTTGCATAGACAACTTTGCACACAATCTTAAAGGTTGTAAAAGCAAAGTTGTAGATCTAGGTTTTTCAGACCATACTGCACAGATACTGACTATTTAATTGACAAATTAGACCAAAATTATTAAATGCAACTTGAATGTAGTGTATAGTGTATTTTGACTAATTAATTATATTATATTAAATTATGGACTTACAAAAATTGTACGCCAATTTTGTGGCAGGAATATAGAGACACTTTATATATTTAAAAAAAAACTATTGTAACCTATTTTCCACAAATAAAGATTTTTGATTTGATTTGATTTGAAAACTGTGACAAAATCCGTACAGTACTTTTGAGTGTATCGTGAACAGACAGACACACGCGACGGGTTACATTGTTTTACAATATTTAGAGATAACAGCGAGCGTGAGTGAAAACGGTATAGCATTACGTTTATAATCGTATAATATTACGTATAATAGCAAGTGAGGTCTGTCAGTGGACATTGGATAGATGATTATCAGTGGTATATGATTTTAAACTGATATTATCGCGGAATCCATACATTATGTTATATAACGGGTACTTACGATTAACGATTTTTTTTATTGTTTTTAATTGCCGGTATTTCGAACCAGTTGCATGGCTCGTGGTCACGGCGAAACTGAGGTGGCGGGGGGAAACTGTTGACAGCTGCTAATGACAACAGTTTTCCCCTGGTCCCATGGTTCGAAATATCGGCAATTAAAAATCAAAAATCGTTAATCGTGAGTACCCGTTATATAACATAACATAGTGGATTATCAGTGGTATTGTTACTTATTGAAATTACTTTTTTTGTACACTTTCATTACATAAAAAATAATGCCAATAAGCATACGAGTTATGTGGTATATACTATATGCCTAATGTAGAATGAAGTTATGTGGTTCCGACCAGATATCTGGAATCAACTTTATTTACAGAAGAAAATACTCTTATTTTAAGTCGATAATAGAAACGTTATTTCTCCTGAGGACTAAGATGGAACGCTTAAATCTAGCTACCACACATTTAATATTGAACTATGAAAATGCTGTACTGCTGCGGTAAGGTTATTGTTAAGGTATAATTTAAAATTCCTCCAGCTCTTAAAAAGTCCTAAAGAACTTCTGGACCGCAAAAGCCCATATTGACTGCTTTCCATTAGGCGACCTGTCTGTCCGCCGGAATTAATTAACAGTAAACAAATAAAAGTGGGTAATTTTTAATTGCCTGACAATCATGTTCTTTACGAATGAAGTACAAAAGATGTCAAAGCATTAAACAAAGGCTGTCGGCGCAATGTTTTCCTTTTTTAAATTACTCGTTCAATTTAACGCTGCAACGGATGTAGGGACAGCGTGCATTTTAATTATGGAAGTAATTAAAAACACTGAGCGTCGAAACACGTCTGCCTGGGATAGCGTCAGGCCGCAGAATGAACATGCGACATTCAATTTTACATTTCTCTTGTGATTGTGACTTGCAAGGTCGTTTGGACGGCCATCTTGAAACCATCATCATAACGGGCGTGCGGTGTCTTGGTTAGAGGGAGAGTAGTAATCTTGTTTCGCTTTTCGCAAACAATTTATTACAATAAAAACATTTCTTTCTACGCTCATGACCCACATTATGATTCCTGGTGTCGGGGCTGTTATTAATACAAGCAAAGACAAATACATGGACAGTCAAACGCGGAATAGATACGTAAATTCATCATTCAGATGTCTCTTTACTTGGGAATCGGACCCGGGTTCTGGTTATCGTTACGAGGGTATTTTGTATTGGAAAATATGTTAATACATCGTGCCGACCAGAACTTGATATACGAAATTTAGAACAGTCTTTTTCATATGGTTAAAATAGGAACAAAACAATGATCATATGTTTAGACCCCTAGTCTTTGTCCCGTTACGTTGCCTCATTTATATTTATAAAGTACATGTTTTTCTTGTGCTAAATAAAGCAGAAATAATTCAGAACCCACATATTTTCTTAGGACTTTTATTTAGATAGCGTCACTAAGAGACATCTCGATGTAAAATATGTATAAAGCGAAGAATAGTAAAAAGTTATTTGCAATGGTGCTTCCAAGTAAAAAGATGGACATAATTGTACTTCTCGACGCAAGATTCAAGAGAACTATAAACAAAATCATTACTTTATTCTCATCGCAAAACAATCTGGCAAAGGGAAATTAATTTCTGCCGGAGGAAAACTTTTAATTTCGTTCTAACATTGGCTCAATTACGTGAGCAGCTTCCAAACTTTTTAGACCTAATATCCGAAGAGTATGTACTTAGTTTAACAAGTTTGGGCTAGGGATGTTACGGAGCATCGATTCCGATACCGAAACGTCTAACTTCCGTTTATTTTTACACTTCCGATTTCGGTTTCGTTCCGAAACTTAAATCGGAAGTTGTAATCGCACATTTTACAACAGCGGCGGCGGCGCGCGGCCGCAGGCAACGCATACTTGTTTGTACTTGGCATGTGATGGACATCCCTTACAACGTGCTTTCTGTCGATTACTCTTCCATTTATTTTGTTTGCATTTTCGGATCGGGTATTTTTTTTTGCTTATGCGTTTGCGCTACAACGATTTTTTTTTTATTACACATGTTTTCTCTTAATACTTCTTACTTCAGCCTCTGCCTCCGATTCTGGTTTCAGTTCCGACTCCGACAAAAGAAATTTAGTAACTCCGGTTCCGTATTCGGTTCCGATATCACCAATTCTGTAACATCCCTAGTACATACTGAGTAACTTTAGAGTTTTTCTTAAATTGTATTTTTTGTCGTTTCGTAAAATTTTGTATTTTTTCGTTGTGAAGCAACTATAGATTTGCCTCGGGGGTAAAGTCGTCACGTATGACATGACGGCAAACGATGTGATACACTGATATGTTGTAATGTCCCCTCTCTGTCTCCTTTCTATTCTTTATTATTTTGTCTTACATTTATATTCTGTATATATTAGTGTAATATGTATAATATATACATTTTAGTAGCGACAGCTTAAAAGGGTGTAACCAGTTTTTCTTATATATATATTATGTAATTTATATTTACCATTTCTGTTCTTTTATATTAAGAAATAATTACGACTGAGCAGACCAGACGATTTTAAATGCTTACTATCAACGGTGTAATTAGTTTTCACCAGTAGGTGGTCTTCTTCATGGGAGTTTCCTTCAGGCCCAATAAGTCTCAACAAAGAATAGCGCACAATTTCATTACATTTTTTATTTGTTTCAGGTACTCATGGAATTAATATATGAAGCAAAATGGATTCCAGACCATTAAGGGTGACTAGTTGTAAATCACTTAGTCACATGACTATTTTCAGAACGTTATTTATCAGCGTCCGAGCAATATTTTGACTCTTCATACCGTTAAAAGCATAAACGCACTAAATCAACCTTCTTTGATAGTGTGTTTGTTGTGATAGTCTGTTACTACTTAACATCAGGTGGCTTGCATGCTCGTTTGCTAATCTTCTCATATAAACAAAAATTAAAAGTTTTTTGAAAGGTATGCAAGTTTTTTCATTAAAACAGCTGATAAATAATTTCTAATAAGCACGGAACTTCGGAAATTCGAGTGCCAAGCATTCTAACCCCGTTCAACTTCAACCAAGTAACAACAAATTCAACCAAATATCCGTGTCGGAATTTTATTATTTCGCTATCATTGCTTCTTTATATTAATATTATAATATTGAAGATATTCGGACTAATATTGGAGATAAACTGTTATTCATAATTATGTAATTAGAGACTTATGAATATTTATTTTGTTTAAAATTTTAGCGATGAATATTTTATATTTTTAATTATCAATTCGTATGTCGTCTTTTCTTGAAATTTTTAGTTTTCAATGTCAAAAAAGTCAAAGAGTAATATTCTTTATAATATAGTATAGTGTAGTAGTCATATTAAAAAATGGGCTAACTGTTGTACTCCATTTTACCAAGACGACGATGAGTCTGTCAGTCTTCATATCACTTTGACTCCTAAATTCTTTATATCAGCCGACCATGGACCCAACGTTTCAGTCGCAAGCGACAAAAATTCATAATATCTCCAAATATTACAAAACAAAGTCCCACGTCGCGTCTGTCTGTATTTCGTGATAAAGTCAATAAGTACAGGACGGATTTTCTCACAGTTTTCAACAACAGGTAGATTGATTCCTGGAGAAGGTTTTGGTGTATAACAGTTTTTTTTGTAAATTGAGCAATTAAATAGTTAAATTCAAAATAGTAAATCAGTCGTCGTTCGAAATATGTTATATTTTAATAAAATAGTGTCGGTTGCGTCTTTGAAGATACTGGCCGTGCTTAGCATCCATACATTTTATAATTTTAATCAAGTTTAAGAGGTTTATGTGCTTGATACCATGGACTAATTGTAGTTAGAATCCATATTTCTTAAGTCCTGTCAAAGTAAAGGGACACTTAAGACCCAACACTTCAAAATCTCCAGATTTCGTCACACGAGCTGTGTATAATTATCCTAAAAGGCTCCTTAATGCAAACGTTTGCAGAATTCAAGATTAAACTTTGATATGTTGTAGCTTTATTAACGATACAGTGTATTTTACAGGATGGGAACAACAAGGCACAATAAAGTAGGGAATTTATTGGAAAAGTTAAGTTAATCGCTTATGAAATGTTACTTTATTTTACCCTGAAATATGCTACGATATCGGAATGGTGGAACGCAACCCTTGATGTTAGGCAAACGTACCGAGCCTAATTTTGGTAGCCTTGTGTATGTTTTATGTGACACAAGTGATCCAGGGTTGCTTAAATATGCAGGTATTATACATATAAACCTTTCGTTGTCTATTGACGAGCATGCGGTCTACGGTGGCTTTCATAACATGGCATTACGAATTTTTGAGATTTCTATGCTATAATATGCGTGTATTACACATATAAAATCTTGAATTGTTCTGTTTTTTTAATGAACACGCGATCTACGGTTGCTTTTATAATATCGCATTATGGATCTGAAGTGTTCGATTTTTTTTACTATACATGCGTATCTCTAAATATTATGAGATACCCCCCGTCGCGTCTGTCTGTCTGTCTATCTGTCTGTACGCGATAAATTCAAAAGTACTGGATGGATTTTCTCAGTTCTCAACAACAGGTAGAGTGATCCTTGGAGAAGGTTTTAGTGAATAAGTCAAATTTTTTTTTTGTAAATTGGGCGAGAAATTAAATAGTTAAATTAAATATAGTAATTCAGTCGTCGTCCAAAATAGTTGTTTCTAATTGTTAGATTTTGAAACTATGTAATGACTGGATGCTTGTATGAAAGAAAAATTATGTAAGTAAGTATAAACTCTATTACCCGAGTGATGCTGGGCCGGGTCGCTAGTATATATTATTTACAAAACTTCCTCTTGAATCACTATTACTTATACTATGTAACGGGTCACGAATAACGCTTTTTAATTGCCGATATTTAAAACCAGTTGCATGGCACGATCCACGACCACTTCACTATATTGATACAGTTATAGAAACGAAAGTTTCTATCAATACTGTAAATTAAATAAATAAACTCAACAGCCCTATAAATTGTAGTACGAAAGTTTCCAACTTAGTTCATAATACTTAATGACCAATAGTTCTTGTGGACAAGATCTAAACCCCACTGCCAGGGAGCAAGCTAATCGTAATTTGAACGATACTAAATATTAAATAGAATTATTTCAATTCTCTTTTGGAATGCAGAAATAATTATTACTAGCTAGCTATTATTATCAGCTATTTCAAGAAAAATCATTTTATTTCCAAATAAAGCACCCTGTGTGTTTATCTAGCAAACACGCCACTTATTAATTTTAACTCAAATCCTTTATCTTCGAGCTGAATAACAGACATATATTAGTTGAATCTTTAAATTCATATATTAGTAATATACATCTATTTTACCAGAAAATTTGTTGTGTTTTGAACTGATGAATGCGAATCAGTGTAAACGATAGCACTTATTGAATCAATAAGTTTAAGGTGACGAGGAGCTCTTTTACTAAATGCGACCACCAAAAGAAGATTTTATATAAAATGGAATTAAAAAGTTAATTGACTGTACCTGATGGTATGTGGGCGCTTGCCACCCATGGAGATCTTTAACCACCTCCATAAAGAACAAGAATACCATCTGAAGTCGATCACACATGCGTTGCTGCACCTGAGATCTAAGATAATCTCCTCATTTGAGTCTGTAATCATACTTTTGGACTGAAACACAAGTAAACTTCACGCTGATAACTTCGCCGGGTATAACGGTAGTACCTCGCCCAGTAGAACCGTGCAGGTTCTACCACCTATTATTCATAACACACTTATTCATAAATATATACATAAATTCTATGTATCATTGGTTAGATGTTCATGGGTGACGATGATCACTTAGAGGATCGACTGCATGTTTGCATACTGCATTTGCTACAACAATGAATGAATTTCTTAAAACAGAGATACGGTAGACCGCATTCCGCTCAGTCCGATTTTAATCGCGGCATCTTCGCTTTATCTTGCACTTTGAAGGTGAAGCAAGTGCTCAAATTTGTAGTGCGCGATCTATCGCAGTATCGTTCCTCCTGCGGGACTGCTGCGTTCCTAGTTACGTTTTATACTCCAATTAAGAGGCTGCTGCGATAGCTGATAAAGGAAAATTGATGGTTTCTAGGCGTCTGGCCAAACTAATGACTCTCTTGTAAGCAATAACTCAAATTTGCTATATCAAGAAGCTCTTTTGGTTCGGAAGTAATCAAAACTAATCCAGAAATATTATAACAGAGGAAGGTGACTAACTGATACAGAGATCAACGAACACCCGAAACCACTGAAACTAGAATCCCCAGATTTTGCAGATAAGTTCTTTATATGGCCTACGTGATTAATACAGAAATTAGTACAAAAGGTGGTGGAGCCATTAGAGTTCGCCCGGGGCGGCACCACAGCCGAAGATGGCTGTCCCGTCGTAAAGCAACATGTTCTTCATGTATTGTGTTTCGGTTGGGGAGGTGTTGTTGCCGGGTATACATTATTGGAGGCGACCATCTTAATCCTCAAGAGTAGGGACGCATCCGCGTCCATCCTTGAATATAACTTATGTTCTATTTCAGATTGGACGTGGTTGTCCATGGGCTGCAATGCACTTAACATCAGGTGGCCTGCATGCCCGTTTCTTACTCTTTCATAATAAAAAAAATACACCCTTCAGAGGGAAAAATAGAAGATGAAGATTATTATGTTTTTTTATTTCTCTTATTCATGTATAAATAGAGATACGTATTGTAATATCGATAACAGCGCGAGTAAAGCTGTTGGCAAAAGCTAGTAGTCTAACACTTTGCGGCGCTCACAAGTTTCCCGCAGTTAAAGTATTAAACGTGGGAGAATTATAGTTTGACCGGGGAGGTACCACCGCCGCCCTCTCAATCCGCCGTAAAGCATTGCCTGTGTTTCGTTTGGCGAAGGGCGGTTACCGGCTACACGTTAAGCGTAGTCCTCAGGAGTAGCAACGTATCTACGTTCGAGCTCAGATAGTATTTCAGTCGTGTTTGTGGTTATACGTGGATGTCTACGTAACATCAGGTGGTTTGCATGCTCGTTTGCTATTCTTCTGATATTCTACTCTTCTGATTATATATATATAACGTTGTGTCCATTATTATTAAAGCCGTCGCTCTCTCTCTTGCCTTCGGCCGATGTCATCGTAGAAATAAACAAAGTTGGCTCTAATGTTTATGTGTGGCCATCAGAAACTCCATCAATATGATGAGGCGTTTTATGGCGCTCAACGCGGGGCGCCTTAATAAACTTAATTTATGTTCTCCTTGCGATGTTTATTAAAACGTCAACGTGCCACATTTATTTACACGAAATATGGTCTATTTTTACGTATAACAAGATACATTTCGATGACATAATATATAAACATGTTTGATTTATAATATAATAGTAAACCGCTCACTCCAGCTTTGCACAAGTGCATTAATGAAATTATCTGCTTCCTCTGCTACAATCATCATCATTTCGGCATTTTGACGTCCACTGATATAAGCCTCCCAAATTAACTAAAAACTATTGCAATCGAACGTGTGGGGCCTGCGCCCAACAATCACCAGCGACTTGTATGACGCAGTGGTGGGGTAAAGTCGTTCTTGCATCTAGTGGGGGGCCGCCCTATACTGCGCTTTCTGACGCATGGTCTCCATTCGAGAACCTTGCTGCATCGTCGGCCATCGGTTTTACGAGCTATATGTTCGGCCTATATCCACATCAACTTGTTAATCCTTTGGATTATGTCAGTGATTTTGAATCTGCTGTAATATTCACGTGCTATACATATAAACCTTCCTTTTGAACCACTCTGTCTATTAATAAAAAGCGCTTTGATAGACTTTAAGTACTTTTATATGGAGTTGGTAACAGATACCTATGACTGGCAGACGGCACAGACTGAACTGACTGCTGCATGTTTGTTTGCTAATTAATAAATAATCTATAATGCACTTTACATGAAAACCCAATTCTAAATCTTTATTGTATTGTATCTACAAACCGATCCTACTTACGATTTGTGTTTAAAAAGTACGGCCAATAAAAAGTTGTATAAAATTTGCTTTTAGCTAAATTATTTATCTCGGGTCCATGTCCGAACATAATAAACGTTTTACGGACGGTTTCGAACAATGAAAACTTGCTATTTCTCAAGATTGACCGACCTTTTCTCTTTGCCGATTTCTGTCGAAATCCCATCAGATTGAAGTGAAAACTTTTGTAGTGGTTTTGTAAATTGAGGATCTTCTGAGGATCCACAAATTTTGTTGGTAATAACAACGACCTAGAAAATACTTTATACGCCTACGCGGTATTTTTATATTTATATGTACATTATAATAAAGATTAACTATTTATTAGTGGTAAAAATAAGAGGACTATTTTTTATGTGAAAGAGTAACAAACGAATATGCATATCACCTGATTTTAAGTAGTCGCAGCCCATAGACATCCACGTACAACCACAAACACGACGGAAATCCTATCTGAGCTCGAAAGCAGATATATTGCTACTTCTGAGGACTAAGATGGTCGTGTCGCTTCAAAGTGTAGCCGGCAACCGCTCCTCTCAAAACGAAACAAGTAATGCTATACCGCCGATCATGTGAGCGGCGGTGGTACATCCCCGGTCGAACTATAGTTATCCCACCTACACCTACGATTTTGAGCTAATACCTTCGCGAAATTTATGCATTTCATTATATATAATGGGTATTCATAATTCGTTTCACAGTGACCACGAGCCATGCAACTGCTTCGAAATGTCGGCAATAAAAAGCGTTA
>DWON01006913.1:0-13429 GCA_018251015.1 Phocides pigmalion okeechobee
AGTAGGAACGCATCCGCGTTCATCCTTAAATAGAACTTCTGTTCTATTTGAGATTGGACGTGGTTGTCTATGGGCTGCAGTGTCCACTTAACATCAGGTGGCCTGCATGCCCGTTTCTCACTCTTCCATAATAAAAAAAACCACTTCAGGTGTTACTACCCTTCAGGTTACATTAGCTCCTTATAGAAACAGATTTTATTTATATCGTCTCTAAATATTATAAAACAAAGTCCTCCGTCGCGTGTGTCTGTCAGTCTGTTCATGATAAACTCAAAAAGTACAGAGCGGATTTTCTCACAGTTTTCAATTAAAGGTAGAGTGATTCCTGAGGAAGTTTTCAGTGGATGATAAGTGTTGTTTAATTAGGCGAGAAATTAAATAGTTAAATTCAATAGGTTAATTCAGTCGTTTTTCGAAATAGATGTTTCTAATTGATAGTTTTTTCAATTAGGTGATAACTGGAAGCTGGTATGTAAGTAAATATAAACTTTATTACCCGACCGAAGCTGGGGCGGGTCACTATTTTATAGTATAACAATATTATTGTTTTGAGGTATTGAAAGTTCTTGAACAATAATACAGGCGAGTACCAAAGAGCGTAACTCAAGTGCGCTCTTTGGTATTCGCCTGTGTATATTTCTGCTAATCTAGCGCTAAATTGATCTGGATTTAAGCGTGTGGTTGTTGAATATTGTTTCGAACATATAATACGTACATAACTTCGAAAAATCACAGGTTCGCCTTGGATCAGAACTTTGATCTTCTCGTGTGGGAAGCTGAAATCTAAACCTATAAGCCATTACTGATAATGAAATACTCAATTTCTCAATATATCGTACGATTTTGTGATAATCGCAATCAGGAAGTAGCACTTAACGCAACACAGAGTGGAAACTGGCCACTTTGAGTCAGGATTATACGATTCAATTGGAACGCAATCCGCTACACAAACAACGACTTAACTAGCATTTACTCAGATCGTGTCTCAATTCAACTGTGTTTGTCGCGCTTTGTTATGGAAAAGCGTTGTATGGTCAATTATTCGAAAGTTGACTGGTATTCGGCAGAAACTTTTTGCTATGATAGTGTTTTCACAATTTGCTAAATGCATTTATCCTACACTAGCGACCCGGCCCAGCTTCGTTCGGGTGGTTTTTACTTACTTATATTATTATTATTTTTTCATACATGCATCCAGTCATCAATTCCGTCTAACTTACAAAAAAAAAATCCTATTATAAATCAAAATCTTCCTCAGGCATCACTCTACCTGCTGTTGAAAACTGAGAAAATCCGTAATTTATTAGTTTATCATGAACAGACAGATAGTCACAAACGACGGGGGATTTAGTTTTAGAATATTTAGAGACAAGCTGGTGATTTCTGAAGTAAATTTGAAACGTTTTTAAGTGACTACTGTTATGTTTATGATTTTAGCTCAATCGAAATTTTTATACATTAAGATAAATCAGTCCACCTTGTGGTATTTGTAAACAACACAATAGTTCCAGCTGAAGTAGGTTACACTTATTACAACCTTCAAAACATACAAGCGCAAAATTTAATATTGCTATTGTATTGATAAGGCAGCATTTACAATAAAATATCCAATGCAACGCAAATTGTGTCATAAAGGGCCATCGTTTGATATAAGGGTACAAAGGGTGGTAGTCGCATAACCTAACAATAGCGTATGATTCTGTGATACTTCGTAAAAAAGTGAAACCTGAACTGAATTCTGTGTATTGTGTGCATTAAAATAGAATAAATGTATCCGTGCTATTTCCACTGTACACCAATAGAGGGCTTTTCAATATTAATACGGTTGCGATTCGAAGCGCGCTCGGTAATAAGGATAATAGTCAAAGGCAACCTTATAACTCACGGAGAATATGTATTATTAACTTAATATGATATCGTAATTAGCTGTTTGACTCGCTCATGTATTTGGAATAATTTGCGCTGCTAATTCAATATGAAAATTCAAAATAAAATCGTGGCTCAACCTTTTAATCCAGATAACTCCAGTTATACGTACGAATATAGTTCAACTATAAATTTATTATTATGTGAGAAGAGTCGGAAATGAGTGTGCTAACCACCTGATGTTAAGGAGTCGCAGCCCATAGATATCTATGTACACAAACACGACCGACTTCCTATCTGAGCTCGAACGTTGCTACTCCTGACGACTAAGATAGTCGCCTCGCTTCAAAGTGTAACCAGCAACCGCACCTCTCCAACCGAAACACAAGTAATGCTTTATAATTATTAAGATTTTCATGATATTAATTATGATCATCTCAGGCAGACCCTTTTTTTATTGCGAAAGAGTAAGAACTGGGCATGCAGGCCACATGGTGTTAAATGGTCACTGCAGCCAATGGACAACCACGTCCAATCTCAAATAGAACAGAAGTTCTATTAGGATGGACGCGGATGCGTTCCTACTCTTGAGGACTAAGATGGTCGCATCCAATAATGTGTATCCGGCAAGCACACCTCCCCAACCGAAACACAATACATGAAGAACATGTTCCTTTACGGCGGGTTATAAGGGTGGAGGTGGTACCTCTAGCTCTAACGGCTCTACCACCTCCAAATTCATCGTGTATAATAGTAACCAACTGAGTATTATGTCCTTAACCACATAATTAACCACATAATTAACCACATAATTACGTATCAATATTCATTAGCACGCATCAATTGATTTAATATGCAATATGATTTGAAACTAATATAATAGCGGAATATTACTACGTAACATTTACGTTATGTAACGAGTTCCACAATTTAAATCATAAATAGTGCAAAGTTCAGTGCGTAAAAATATAGTTAGTGTCGGGTGAGGTGATATGAAACGCAAAAAGAAAACGAATTAGACATAAGACAAATAGATTAATGTACCAATACCATCACAGTTTAGCAGTAGCCATGAGCCATGCCCCTGGTTTAAATATCGGTAGTTAAAAATCACAAATTTTAAGATCTATTTCAGACTTAGATATTCAACTCAATTTTACAATGCATTAACATAAATGGCAAAAAATGACTAACTATCTCCTAGTATTACCAGGTACGTTTAAATTAACAAAAATGCTTTTACTTAAGTAATTACCCTACATTCATTGGCATTCTTTTACACTATGAGAAAAGTAGCATTTAAGTGAGCTATTACGCTATATATTACGCTAGTTTTTAATGTTAATTTTGAAGCTCGACTCAATGTTTAAGTAACTCGTAGATAATTTTATCATGATTTCTGTTTTTAAAATCTTTAATTATTATTTTAAAGCTCAAGGAACTTAAAACATTCATTCAATAAGTCCATGAAATTAAATATCTCAAATTTCTCAATGTACTAAAAGACTCGTGACTCAATTTAGAAATGTGGACAGTTGTCAATTTTGAAAACTCTTTTATTAAGAAAATATATTTTTATTATTAGTACAAAAAGACTTGGCTCTTTTACAAAAATTGCGTTAGTACTTCAGAGGAAAGAGCAACATGTTGAATCAACTGTCGATAAATACATGGCATGTAACTGTATCAAACATCGTTCATCCGTGAGGCTTATATCAAAGGAAACACGTGGCAAGACGTATTTCTATTTCCGCGGCGTCCTAGAGACGGCGTTCTTGACGTATCCGTGGTCTTTTGTTGCACTTTCCTTTTGAAGATTAAAATATTGAGACTGGTATCGTGTCTAGAGGTATTCATACCAATGTATTAGTAACAGATGTCCGGCAGGTTGCTTTTTATAAACCACGTTAGTAGTTTTAGACTAATATCATCGCGGATTTTATACATCTTTATATATAATTCTTCTGTGCGTGTGTATGTCACTGAACTACTCTACCCGGACCGGACCGGTTTTAATGTTTTTTTTTTGTGTATTCAGGTGGATCCGAGAATGGTTTAGATTCTCCATTGGACCCAATAGGTGGCAGTGGAATCGAATGCAAAGCTGATATTTCTGAGCTTAGATCCAGTACAACCTGACTTATAGATTTTTTTTAGTACGGGACAACGTTCACTGAGCCCACTAGTTTTACTATATAACGTGTACGATTAACGCTTTCCACGATTTAAATGACCACCGTGACCACGAGCCAACAAACTGGTTTGAAATATCGGCAATAAAAAATCGTTAATCGTGAATACTCGTCACATAGTAAAACGTTAGTAGTTTAATGCCAACAAACTGATCAACAACGCTTTGATTGTATTAATCGATTTGTTATTACTGTTATTAAATAGATATCAATTGTTTGCGATATTACATAATTGTCTTAACGATAAGCACGTACATACCAAAATATTGTCCTTTTATGTCAAATAATATTGTTGGCTTTACGTTTGTATCGGACCACATAAGTGTTTCAATTAAGTGAATTGAATTTTTCGAGCCGTCCCAGTTTAATGCTTGTGTGTGTATTTTTGTGCGAATTGTTGCCCACATACACATTCGTATGGTCCTTTGTTTGTAATCCGAAAATATACAATTTAAGTTGTAATTAATAGTATCTGACGTTACTTTGTGAAAATCCATGCTGGTAATTTAATAATTCGTCGTGATATAGTAATATTTATTTTTACTGTTTTCCTATGTGGGAAGGAGGGTGCATACATTGAAATATATCTCATCATATTGGTTGTAGTAGTAACAAAGTATTTACTTTTGAGAAAAGATCGATAGAACACACACACAGGCGCTCACACACGCACAGAAACTATTCTCGACTATATGACGATGCAAGAATCTGCTAAACTTTAAATTTGCAAATGCCGTGTATGTTTCTGTATCTAAGTCTCTCACGTAAAACTTTTATCGCCTCATTTATCTGAAACGCGACATCACTAATGTACTTGAAGCCGGAACATCGGCCTGTTTGTGTAAAAGGCTGCGTCTGGTTCAATTTTCAATTTCGTCTCAGACTCAAAGCGGAAAACGGATACCGTACTCACCTCGGATCGCTGCTAAAATTAAATGCCAACGGGAGAAATGTACCTGCTACATGTAACGTGGTCGAATAGGATTTGGACCACTCAATACTGGACTTTAAATTAACTTTCCGCTTTTATAAGCATACGCAAATAAAGTTTTAATTATTGTAATTTTATAGTTTTAGGATTCGTAGTCTAATGAGAGTACGGGAATCCATATAATTTCGTCATGTCAGCCTGTCTGTCATTTTAAAGGTGGGAGAACTTTAGTTCGAACGTATACGTACCACCGCCGCCCTCATAATCCGCCATAAAGCATTACTTGTGTTTTGGTTGGAGGGGTGCGGTTCCCAACTACACTTTGAAGCGAAGCGATCGTCTTGGTCCTCGGAGTGGCGACGTATCTATCACCGCTCGAGCTCAGATAGGATTTCAGTCGTTTTTGTGGTTGTACGTGGATGTCTATAGGCTGCGATTACATAACATCAAGTGGTTTGCATGTTCGTTTGCTACTCTTCTAACATAAAAGAAAAAACATTTTTCTACACGACCACTAGCACTACACGAGAGATATTTGGAAAGCAAATATTCTGTAAGCGGCCCGAAATGACATGGTGAAATCACAAAAATTAAATTCAAGTGCATGCTATTTGGGCTACTTTAGGTTCATCTACAAAAAATATATAAAACACTCAAAATTTTAAGGGAATCTACTGTTAGTAAAATACTTCCGTCCAAATTCATTAAATTTTTATGTCACTTTCCGTCTAATGTTTGAACAAGGGAATGGAAAACTGTAAAAAACCTTGCGATAGTGAAATTTGAAAAAAGTTTTAAGGAAAAATGGCTCGAATATTATTACCTCGCAATTTTATATTTCCAATTACTTTGTTTCGACTACAGAAACCTACACAGTGTCGGCTCTCACACGCACTTGGCAGCTTTATTATGAAAAAAAAATGCTTACAAACTATCTCGGAATACTATGGAATTGTCCATGGATGGACATACGAACAAAAAATAAGGAAGTCGAAGTAAAAGGTTTCTATTTGGTGACAAGCTACTATCTGTTGACAACCGTCTAGTTCTCGCCGCACATTAAATAGTTACTATGGTGATAAATTGGACTTATCATTAGACTTAATGTTTAACTATCTCTATGGGGAAGGGGGGGAGGGTCTCCAGGTAAACCCTCTTCGTCCGGACCTTAGCTCGGCATTGCACTCCAACTTAACTATCATAGCCCAAGAGCCCGATTTTAGTGAGAATACCGCTATAGGTCGCCTCATGCCTAGTTTTATACTAACGAAATAGACGGGAACTAAACACTAAATTTAGTTATATTGGTAAATATAGATCCTCATTAATTGTCAAGCTGACCTCTCAATAATTAATTATTATATCATTCATCAAATCTTTTGGTAGAATTTATCAATTTATATTAAATATAACTGCAAGTTATTATGTATTTTGTAGCGCATGGCTTATTATATAGCCCTTTTAGGTCGGATACTTGAGCGCTGACCCGACGTCGATTTGTTGGTAGGTCAATGGTCGCGGTCTATAGCCAACTTCATTGAGAACGACATTTCAATTTTTTAAATATTAATAAATTCCACAAAATTAAAAATGAGTAGTTTCTACATAAAATACACTTTTTTATTTTCGGGAAGATCTTTGTGAGATCTAGTACCTCTCGAGGTAAAGATCGGGTTATGCGCCATTTTTACTTAGTAAAATACCCGGTTACTCTAGAGTGCATTAAGAAACACCCCGGGATCTCCGATGGAAAGCACCGGTACCTCCCTTGAGTGGTACCTCTAAACGTTCTGCCAGAAACAAACAAACAAACAGCCCCAGAAAATATTCCTAAACCTACGGAATTAACATAACGATGCCTGAAAGGCCTTAATATTAACAATCTTTCAAAGTTCAGTCATTTAAGGTTTTTCCTTAGTATTCTCACATTAAAAATGCTTAATGTCTATAATACATTTCGAGATAAAAGTGTTAATGCTACATTCACTCATGCAACTCAACAAACAAAAACACAGTTTACAATTTACAAACACATACGGAAATTATCATGAATACTCAGAACATCGGTTATTTTATTTTAACGCGAAATATAGTTTCTTATTATCTCGTGTGTCACTGCATTTTACTTACTTAAAAATTCATGTCATTTTTAACCTTAAAATTAATTATAATATAAGTCTAACCTAAACAATCTTAAAGGAGTGCCAAGAACACTGGCCACATTCGCCGAATAGCGATCACAATTCTCTGCGCGAGACACGAACCGACCCTCTTATCAGCAGCATCGATCAAACGTGGAACTAATTGGAATTTTTGCTGGTGTTACAATTTTGGTTTTCTTATTTTTATATTCTAAAATATAATAATACAGTTCCTGTTGCTGTAGACGTCAATAAAATCACAAAACCTTCATACTTACCTAGATACTCAGTCATGTCATCCGGTGGTATGCCTATGTTGAACTCTCCCATGAGATCGTAAAGCTCTCTCAAGTATTCCAGCCTTTCTTCGAGCCTCGTCACGCGGGACTCGAGTCCGTCCAACAAGGAGTTGAAAGCCACCAACTCTCCAGCTGTTTCTGGTTCCTTCGATATGTCCTCTGTGATGGACTCTATACCGGATAATATATCATCGATGCACTCGCGGCCAATACTGGAAATTTTATATATAACTGTCTTATACAAGAATACGATGCGATCTTTTTTATCAATACGCTGTGTACTTTAAACTTAGCGGTTCTAGAGCTTATCCCTGGCACACACCTCTGATTTTTGGGACAAAACATTGTGAAACCTGCACGCTCACTGTTTTTAAGGATGTTTGAAATCTACCTCAGTGGCCTTGTAAAGTATGGTGGATATTGCTCAAATCCATCTTATTCTAATAAAAGACTCGTGAAGTTAGAGATTAATGATGACGACTTGTTGTTAAAATATCACTGCGGCCTATAAACATGTAACCAAATTCACATAAAACCTGGCGCCCAAAAATACGTAGCTAGTTTAGAAAAGTTGTAGGAAACTCTTCCTAAGAGTTAATTTACTCTACTACTGTCTTCAAAAACACTAAAGCAAGACACTGCTGCCATGAGGCAGAAATTTTGTCAAGTTGGTGCATCAGGAAAACTGATTGTAAGAATTCCATCAACGTTCAGTTGCAGCTGTCGTATTCAACTATATATAAAAACTCCCACCAGAACTTCAAATATGAAATTTTACGTGAAAATTTAATAGTGTTAAGAACATTGTTCTATACGGAGATATGTCTACCCAACGCGTATGTATTTTTGATATGAAAGAGTTTTTATAATTTTAGTTACTCATCAATCAATCTATTGATCGATATAATTGATATCACCTAATATAACATGTAAATGTTCGCTGTTTTGTTTATCATTGCTGTAATAACTACAGAATGTAGAACTTTATTTGAACGGGACAAGTACCATGGCCAGGTAGGCAGGTGCAACTGTTGGAATCCGACGAAAGCAATTGTTGAGTAAAAATATGGTTCCCGAGTACACTTACATATTACATCGCATGATGCGATCAGCTTAGTGATTGGAAGTATTAAGGCATTTACGTACGAACAGATAGTACTTTGTTTCTGTTTGATATCGATGTCCTTACGTCAAGACCCCTTATGAATTCATTAGGTTGCTTGGTTCTGTTTGATATCAATTTCCATATGTTCAGGTAACCCAATAGCAATTTATCGAGTGGCCTACACTTCGTTCGATTCTGCTAACATAAAAAATAACCAATTGAACTTACTCAGGAGTCACGTTAGCAACAACGTCGAATAGCCTCTTCGGTTGCGGTCTGAATAACTCCTGGAAGGGACAGAGGCACAGGAAAATTATGCCTAGCGGCTGGTAACTGACCACGTCTTCGATAGCTTCCATTTGCTTCACGAACTTATCGCAGAGCAGCTTAAACGCATTGACGTCTCTTTCTTGTTTTATAGTTTCAATATCCAGTTCGTGCGCTTCTCTGAAGTTGTTCATGAACGCATTCATACGTTTGAGGAAGGTCCAAACGCTCTCGTAACCAAAATGAAGTGAATACGGTATGTATGCTATATCATCCAACATATCCTTGTCCTGATTCATCAAGAAGTATAAATTGGGTGCCTGCCCGGCCGACCACTCAACTTGCTTGCCCATTATAGAAGGTTGCACAAAGATCTGAAGTGTTTCCTCGTTCAGGAAATTGTGGAACGTTCTCACGTACTGATCCCAATAATCGGTTATCTTCTCCAAGTGTGTGGACATGACATTTTCGCTGGGGTTAAGTTCTACTTGCCCGCTGGGAAGCACATAGGCGTCCACTTGGAACAAAGCCCACTGATGGGAGAAATTTCAAATTTTCAATAATAATTTTACTTTACTTTTTTATTGTAAAAGAATGAGAAACGTGCATACAGGCCACCTGATGATTAGTAGTCACTGCAGTCCATGGACAACCACGTCCAATCTCAAATAGAACAGAAGTTCTATTTAAGGATTGACGTAGATGTGTTCCTACTCTTGAGGACTAAGATGGGCGCCCCCAATAATGTGTATCCGGCAACAACACCTCCCCAACCGAAACACAATACATGAAGAACATGTCCCTTTACGGCGGGGTATAAGGGCGAGCTCTAACGGCTCTACCACCCATTAAACAAAATTTTACTATACAACTCGAGAGCTCATCGAAAATAATAATTCCAATTTGCTATATGATTCACGGAATCATAATTCATAATAGGAAAGTAAGAATTAAATTTATAAGCTGCGTAAATGTAAAATTATTGGAAATAATAATTATTATTTAATTACGAGCATGTTTAAAGTGTCGAATTAAATTATAGGATTTTAATTTACGTTCATTATGCATCGTTATAAATAGCTTCATATTCCCGATATGCAATGGATAGCTCTCGATAATTATGCTTTATGTTTTTAAAGCTGTGACAGCCTCGTTGTTAGGATTCCGAATTCTCATATGGAAGGTCCAGGGTATGAATCTTTGGCACGCTCTACCTTTTTAATGTGAGAAGGGTAATAAACGAGCATGCAAACCACCTCAAATTAAGTTGTCGCAGCCCATAGACATTCACGTACAATCACAAACACGACTGAAATCCTATTTGAGCTCGAACGTAGATACGTTTCTGCTCCTAAGGACTAAGATGGTCGCCTCGCTTCAGAGTGTAGCCGGCAACCGCATCTCTCCAACCGAAACATAAGTAATGTTTTTCGGACGGATTATGAGGGCGAATGTGGTGCTTGATATTGTGGGTCTATTGGCAAAACTGATGTTTTTAAGTTATGCGCTGACAACATATGTTGTGTAGATCAAAAATAACGATAAAGTTAGAAACGGGTGGTATGGTCAGAAATCGGATAGGTGACCGCTAGTGACAATATTATATGCGCGTTTCCACGCTTCAAAGAATACGTCAAACTGGTCGCTGCTAAAGATGGCAGTTGTTAATTTAAGATAATTAAGTCGAAGGTCACGAAAGCTGTTTAAAAATATCTGATAGAAGGATTGGGTACTAAGCCTGATTTTCACCACTCATTCTTGGAGCTACATGGTGGAGTGTGCTCCAAGCTTCATCCAGTTGCAAAGAGAAACTTGTGCTCAGCAATGGGACAAACCGAGTTGCAGTCTACATACCTTGCAAGTATCTGTGTCCCGGGGCCATGTCTCCAGCACCTCGTCGACCTCAGAGCCGGCCAGCAGCGCGGGCTCCGGCGTAAATTCCACGTGCTTCCGAAGCATGCCCGCCATCGCTTGGTTGGAACGCTTTGTGAGCCGGTACAGCATGTAGTTTGTCATGTAATCCGTTAGTTTTATAAAGCTGCAACCAGTGTTAATTTAGATAAGTGGTTGTACTGTAACTTCGAGTATCGACTTCGGGGAAGTTCTACGACAAGTTCTAAGAAAACTCTGATTAGTTGAAGAGATATCGCCGCGTACCAGGCCGGCGATAAATTAGCTCTCAGGAATAGCAATACATTTATGTATTGCTCAGGTGGATCTTCATTTCCACAAAATTAAACTAAATCTCATCGTCATCATAAACGTAACTGGAATACAGACGTAAATTAATTTATAAAATCATAGATACTTTTTACTTAACTAAGAATGTTTACATTTTTATTAAAAGGTTATAAAACAACGGTAAATGTATGGTACAATAACATTTTCTAATAAATCCATTTGTTAATAAAAGGGGACGTACAGTTTCACCAATAGCCTAAATAACTGTACCTAGAATCCTGAAATTTTGCAAATATATTCGAATTTATATAGTGTAATTGAATAGTAAGAAGAAATTCCACTTCTATTTTCAAAACATGTCAACAGACAATAGCAAAGTACCGCAGGTTGAGACCAGATTAGCGCTATGGTATCTCCTGTAGTATGAGACGACTAAATGGAGTCTTCTGTAATCGAGAGAGTTAAGAGAGGGAGTCGAGAGGCAGCTCGAGTCATTCTGATATATAGATCCTGAAACGTCGTTAGGACGTTAAACACCAGAAGAGCCGAACAAAATGCATTAGGAAGTGCCCAATTGGCCGTAGAGTTAAAAAACATCAGTAGCATTCAAGATCCTGGTATTTTCCAAGAATTTCACATAATCCAAAAATAGCTGCCGCGATACCGGTTTAATTTAATAATTCTTAAAGGTGGTAGAGTCGTTAGAGATCGCCCGGGGCGGCACCACCGACACTCACGCAACCCGCCGTAAAGCAACATGTTCTTCATATAGTGTGATTCGGTTGGGGAGGTGTGGTTATCGGATACACATTATTAGAGTCGACCATCTTAGAGCTGTAGACTTCAAGAGTAGTAACGCATCCGCGTCCATCTTTAAATAGAACTTCTTTTCAGGTGCTTATTAAATCTGTTTGTCCTCAATGAACAGTGACATAAAAGTTTTAAAACTCATTGATTTCAGAAGGGCTTCGAAATCAATTCGATGTATGTATAAATCGACGTCGCTGCTAATTAATTATGTAATTGAATTTGTATCCGATTAACTGCGTGGTTCGTTTAGTTGTTTATTAAGTTATCATAAACCGATTATTGTGACACTGCTGAGCACTCCTTCTCAGCTCTTCTCTCAGCTCTTCTCTCAGTAAGGGTTAAGCTATAGCTTACCACGCGAGCGAGGACTATCATAGTTAAGCCGGGGTGCAACCCATAGTTCAGGCCTGGGCAAAGACTCACCTCGAGGCCCTTATTCCCCCGCCCAAAGAGGGTTTGACGTCCCCCGATTATGATGCTAGTAAAGAGTGCAAAACGTTATTAAAAACATACTCATCTTTATTAACAAAAGGTAAAAAATGAATAGTTAAATTTTTATTTATATATTTATTTACATTTTAATTTCAAAAATACAAATCTTCAAATTAATTACAATAAAACCTACACTACACAATCTAAAGAGAGCCGCATTTCCGCGTTGAATTGCAATCGGAATTTTCTGCGCGAAATAGTAACCAGTCCGCTCGTCAACCGCGGCATCGATTAAACATGGGATTGCTTGAAAAAAATTGACACTCGGGCCCCACGGACCATAGGTTCATATTAAAATTGTGAGAACTTATAAGACTTACAAATTTTAGTAAGTGATAGAAACGTCATATACTACAACTGTTTATAAAATAGTACTATATGCAATGAAACTTTATGATGGATTTAAAAACAAATGTAAAATTTGTACGCATATAAACACTTGTTTTTTACCTATTGACAAAAATGGTCTTATATTGTATTATTATATATCTTATTGATCTTAAAAGAGAGAAATATAATTTTATAAATAAAAACAGACTAGCTGTTACTGGCGGCCCAGCTTACAGAAGACGATGTTACGACAGATTGCAGTATATCGCGCAGCTCTATTTTTACCCTATGTATATTTAAAGCAAATTCATATAAGAAGTCAAAAAATCGTACAGTTTATATTTTACTTTCATATTCTTATTTAACAATATACCCTATTAGTGACCGAATATGCAAAATTTCTTTTTTAGCGCTCACTTACGCTATTTTAAAGAATCTATCTGCAAAATGTCAAAAGTCGTCGAAGTCTGTCAGTGATCTTATCTTTTATATTAATAGATTAAACATTAATTGTGGTCTTAAGACGGATCAGTAGATCAAAAAGTTAAAGCCACTTTGAAGCAAGAAAAAATTAAAGAGAGTGTTCAAACAGATTATTCCGCAGTCGGCGATCATATTTGTATGACACTATTCATTTTGTTACCTAGCGACCTCGTCTTCAAACCAGTGATGTAATATTACTTTGAGAACTATTGAAGGTGGTAGAACCGTTAGGCTCGCCCGGGGCGGTACCACCGCCACCCTCATAACCCGCCGTAAAGCAACATGTTCTTCAAGTATTGTGTTTCGATTGGGGAGGTGTGGTTGCCGGATAC
>DWON01006914.1:0-13428 GCA_018251015.1 Phocides pigmalion okeechobee
TTAAATGGAATTATTATACTTTGGCCTTTGTGATCTGATTTAATATTATTTATTATATATTTATCTATTATATTGCATTTCAACTCGCATTGGCCGTTTTGTCGAACGGCTTCTAAATTCTATTTAAGTTTTTTTATTTGCCATCAATACGTTGGAGGAATATATTTGTCGTCTAGCTTGTACATTTGGACCTAGGTACTAATTGTGTTTTATTTCTGACTGTGCATAAAAATTATTAAACGCTTATTTCACTACGGAGTGATTTCTACTTCGATTTATTTTATTAAACATTATGTGTACAGTTTTTGTCGTTTACCTTAAATCTATTTTATAAATGCCATATTTTTATAGTTTATATAATAACTCTAATGATAACATAGTTAATAAAATGCCGTTGTTATAAAAATAATAAAGTATTACTTTATCTTAAGGCATTTTAAGTAGAAAATAATTTAGTGGTATTCTAATAACCTTTTAGACGTAATTTTAATGTAATCCACGATGAATGGGAACCGTAGGCGTCTACCTCTGCGTAATTACGAAGCAAGCGTGAGAGAATAATTTAAAAGATTTCGCCCAAGAGGACTGCATTATTACAATATCAGGGAAACGGCTTTACAGCGTCATTCATACATTCTTAATTATTTAATTATCTTTCGAGTGCGCCACGGAATAACGCAGCTGCAGAAAATCCGGTATAATTTGATCAAATTGGATTTTCACCCGAGAGAATATTCATTTTTACGTTTAAGTAATGATATTATAATTAGGAGCGAAGGTTAGTGTTTGTGGATGTTTGCACGTGTAATATCTTTATGTGTCCGCACAGAGGAACGTTAAAATGTTGCCAACGCTCACACAGACTTGTGTGGCCAATTTTATAAGCGTTGTAAAATGACCGTGAATCGTTCTGAGTGAACGAAATATCATAAACGTTATTATTACACTTTCGATATATATATTTATTACAATCTGTATAGAAAACTTCCAATGATATACAATCGATGGTAGCACATCAGCATACCGTGATGGTAGTTAAATGGAAAGAGTAGCAAACGAGCATGCAAACCACCTGATGTTAAATAGTCATAGCCCATAACATCCACGACCACAAACACGATCGAAATCCTATCTGAGCTCGAATGTAGATACGTTGCCATCCCTAAGGACTAAGATGGTCCTCTTGCTTTGAAGTGTAGCCGGCAACCGCACCTCTCCAACCGAAACACAAGAAATGTTTTACGACGGATTATGAGAGCGGCGGTGGTACCTCCCCGACCGAATTATAGTTCTCCCACCTTTAAAAACCAAAAAAAATATCATGGTGACCAAACGATGCTGATATTACACTATTAGTCATAACAGGATAATTATTATTTTCCAACAAAAACTGTTTATGTTAGTATATCTTAGCATATTTATGATATGTTCTATTTTTTAATCAATACCCAGAGCAAACATTGTTCATTTTATGTTAAACGGTCACTACCATCCCGCCACACATATCTCGAATTAATTCAATTTACAACAGGTCGTGAAAGCCTCCTATGCGTTGGCGACTCTAACGTTCCGAACATCCAAACAAGAAAATACATTCTTTAGGCTAATCTATAAGAAAATATTCTGCAGTCGGTAGTCGCTCAGAAGTCAAATTCCACGGGTGAAGTAATACCCCTCTGATGTGGTATACTTTTTAGGACAAAGAATGTTCGCAAAAGTCTATCTTAACACTCTCTTAAAATAAAGTTACAAACTAATAATATTTTTATTGTAAAAAAATATAATGATCCAGATCATGTACTGAAAGATAGAAATTTGGTAAGTACCAGGTACCAATCATCACATAATTCTCCTTATCAATTAAAACTATAAGGCGTGTTGAATTTCTTATATCATAGTCAACGGCTCATATGAACAATAGAATAATAAAGGCAACAGTGGACAAGAAGGGTTACGACTGTTGGAGAGAAATATCTGACAACTCATATTACGACCTGCGGAGACAATAATGAATTATGGTTAAATTTTTTCGTCCCCCGGCAAGCGAGACAGGATAGTTTCTGGTGCTCTATGGGATGCTTGTCTCTGTCTGTCTGTCTTCATGGATGGGATGATGAAGAAACTGAAAAGAGCATAATGGAAAGGGGATGCTAGTAAATCACTGTGTAGCCGATTGAGTGTTGTAGAGGACAAGAGTCCTACATAATCCAATCTCAATCCACGAATTGGTTATCTCTAAAGGATTTACTCCTCGATACCTAAAAGATAAAAGACACATCAGATGTGAAAGCTACCTTGTGTTAAAACGAGAATAAAAGGCGTTGTAAAATGACCACCAAGTATACAAAGCAAGCAGAAAAATCATAAAACCCCAGATGCGGCGCTAAAGCGATTAAGCGGGGTCGATGATAAATTTTAACGAGTTATTTTAATGGAAGCGATCGCAGTCAGTGGCGAGCGGCAGCCTGTGTCGATAGAAAAAACCGGCTAAGTGCGAGTCTCACTCACATGAAACGGTTCAGCACCACCAAATAAAACATATTTTATGCGTATGTATTCTTGACGTGAACCATTCAAACGTTTTAAGGTTAAGTGTGACTCGTACGGCATTACAGCAAACAGCATGACCCTGTCGTCATTCCCCGTCTCTTCCACCGTTATCTTCTCTTTATTCATTTGTTTTGCATTGTGTATTAATAATAAATATTTAGTAAGCTACATTCACAAATTATTCCTATAAACATCAATTTAGATGTGTTATGTCTGCTAGGCATCTCGTGATCTCGTGATTACCATTTTCAATGAAATGGATGTAACAGACAATTGGGAAGTCCATCTGACGTGTATACTTGACGAAATAATAAGTACAGCATATAATAAGAACATCTGTAACCAACTCCAAATATAATGTGAGTACCATAATTATGAAGTTGATTGCCACACGCTTTACTAGAGGACAAATTTGTAACGTCTTCATAGAAGTCAATCTGCCATACTACACCCTTCAGAACACAATCGCTGCTATTATAAGGTAAAAATATGTAATTTAAAAAATGTTTCAGGTATACTTACTATAATAATAATGAATACTATAGTAATAAAATTTGAATAAATCGCTATTTTATTTTTAACTTGAATTCTGTTTTCATTTTTATTATAGTTACTTGAATCTTATGAAGCTAGCAACTACTGTTCTGTTCTACTATTAAATAGCATTTAAGAGGTAAGACAGGCATAAAAATGAGCATCATAGGCTTAGTAACCAATAGAGTATTACGGAACCCTAGAATAATACTGCTTACCAAAAGATTTTCATTTGTGATTCTGAAACTTTATTTTAATATATTTTGTAAAGTTCTAATGATAATTATTCTCACTTAAAAGTAACTAAGTTTACTCTTTTGAATAACTTTGGTATCTACAATTATAGAACAAAGAGTTAAATACATCTAATTAGGGATACTTGGGAAAACTTTAAAAATAAATAAACACAATCAAAATGTATTTAACGAGATTTACTTAATATTCATTGGCAAATGAAGATATTCGACAATTTACGAAGGAACTTCTAGGCTAATACGAAATGTAGATTCTGGATAGTTTATACATATAAGAATGTTAGAAAAATATAACTGTTATACTCTGTCTAATTTGAAATTTCGCACCTGGATAATTTGTATAAGAGAGATGAGAAAACTATTACCCTTTTTGACTATATCGAAATATTTTCAAAAAGTATGAATGAAGCATTAAACTAAATCAATACACTAAACGAAAATAATATTATTTACTTATAAATTCATAGAAAATATAGATTTCGTAATAGCAAATCAATTCTTATGTTATATTTCGAGAATGTTTCATTTTTAATAAAATACTTGTAATTGTATACTTAATTCTGTACTCCTTATAAAGTTCAACCAGTTATTTCTTAGCTATTTGTTGAGATTGAGACCTATCTTCTGTAGAAATATCATATACTCAGACAATTGTGGAACCTTCGACGATAATAGATTATTCAAATATGCTGTATTATTTCAATATAAGTGATGATATAAGAACGGGTTGTCCATTAATTCAAATCACGATTTTACAAGCATACACGTGCTCATATCAACTCGCACGCAAAATTGACAACGAAACATCAATATCAGACGAATGTGACGTTTTGATATGGAACCATTTGCGTGATTACAATCGACGCAGTGGCGCACCCTCCTTAGCCGGTTCGACCTCCCCCTTCCTACAACTTCCCTTGCGATAAAGATTGACATCGCGTCTTTAAATTTCAAATTATCTTAACTCCAACGCTAGTGAACAAACTAATGTACACCTTAAATCGTTTGCAATATAATCCAATTTTAGTAATGGGTTGGGCAATTTTAGCGTGTCATCGCAAGAAAAGATTGCAGGAGAAAGCACATTAGTGGGATATCACTACTGGTTGGAAAAGAGCATGTCGTTTTATGTACCTACTCGCTGCGGTGCCATTGACGTAAAGTCGATTTCGCTAAATTTTATATTAAGTAAACATTCGGTGTCGATGTCTGTACTTTATGGTTTTAGTGGACGCTTACATTGCGTCTACATTATTTGAGATTTGATATGTTTACTAGTTTTATATAGTATTTCTTTAATGACTAGAACAGAATGGGATTTTTATTTACGTACGCTTTTAAAGGTTTACCCTTAAATAAATGTTGATAGATTTCTCCATAATATCGCACCTCCAAAAAGTTTCCTTGCATTAACACTTATCCATAAAAAACACTTTGCCGGGAACCATATGTTATTTTTTGTCATATTTGATAAAATTAACTAATGTTATAATATTGAGTTTGTAGGATTTTATCAATTTTACTTAGTTTTTGTGTCATGATTTTGTACATGAAACTGAAGTACATAAAAAATGTAAATTTCGCTTTTTTATAAACAGCTCGTACGTCACATCAAACTAATACAATACAATTAATTAGTTATCTTAAAAAGAGCTGATGGCTGAAAGTTTTCTTTTCTGTTCTATGGTTGTAGATTTCTCAACACTCTCCAAGTTAATAAAAATAAAAACATAATAGCGTATAAATATTACACAGATTATGAGAGCTTTTAGTGTCAGTAATAAACAGGAAAATAAAAAACCTTTAGAGAAGTAGTAGGAAATAAAAAACCTTTAAATATATTTTATACTTGAAGTTGACCGCGACTTCTTTCACCTAAGCCTAAATTTTAGGCTATTTCTAGATTTTCTAACATCAAAAAGTTCCTAAGTATTCACATCCATAAATTTCAAATTGACATTCTTTTTTATATACACAATGAAATTAAATGTTAAGAGGAGCTTACTGAAATATATAAGAGTAAGATCCCAAGGCCCCCAGATGTTACTTATTTTTGAAGTAACGAATGTGTGCATACTCGCTAGTTTGGCTAGGCGGCCCATTCACAGGTAGCAGGTAGAAAAGGTAGACAAAAACATAGCTTACTTTTGTTAAATTCGAAGCACTGATTTTTATATATGTCACATAGAATATTATTCAAAATAAATATTTCATATTGACAGACCGTTCCTGTGGGCGGTAATTCCTCCCATACGCTTTAATCCTCATAAAAAAATAACTGAACTTTTGTTATATTCGAAGTCTTCAACTTTATATATGATGCTTAATATTATAATAAAACCAAACCAACTTAATATTATAATACAATCAATCAACAGCGTCATTATACCAATGTTACTGTCATAAATGAGATCATGTTTTGAGATTATGTATTGCATCTTTACGCACTTCCGTACCTCACTATCGTTAAGAATATTAATTAAATGCGTAGGGCTAATGCATTGGCACTAATGAATCTATACAAATAAATGAATTGAAGTAGGTCATAATCCTAAGGCCCTCATAATCCGCCGTAAAGCATTACTTGTGTTTCGGTTGGAGAGATGAGGTTGTCGGCTATACTTTGAAACGAAGCGACCATCTTAGTCCTCAGGAATAGCAACGTATCTACTTACGAGCTCAGAGAGGATTTTGATCGTGTTTGTAGTTGTACTTAGATGTCTATGGGCTGCGACTACTTAACATCAGGTGGTTAACATGCTCGTTTGCTACTCTTCACACATAAAAAAGGGTACCTTCACTTGGTTGCTTTTTCTAAAGTCCCATACACAAAGATTTAAAGAGACTATTATTATTTGCATATTTTTACACCACTAGTGCTAAAACTACCTAGAATACTACTGCTGGAGCTGTACCAACAAAATACTACATAAATTCAGTGTTGTTAATTATAAAAATGTTGTTACGTAGTCTACTCCTGTATTGAGTAGTATTGAGAGTAAATAATAACTTACTTTAACTATGAAGGAAAGTATCGTGATGAAACCTGCATGCCTATAGATTCCCCATGAAATTCTCAATGATGTATAAAGTATACCAATCGGCATTCATGCAGCTTGGTGGATTATAGCCTACCTCTGTTCTTTATGAGTGGAGATCCTATGCCCAGCCCGGAAAGTAATAAGTTAATGATGTATTATACAAAACAACTCGTCTACACCTGGCTTTTACGTCCTTATAAATATGCACTAAACAAATAAAACCATAAACTTTGCATAATTTTATTGTCATTGTACCAGCCATATTGCGTATTACACTACGCATTAATATAGACGTAGATATTCTATGAACAAAACTGCGACAAAAAATATGTAAAACGAACTTTTGCTCGCGACTTCTTTACGTGTTACATAAACTGACATAACTTCTTTATTTGTTAACCGATTTAAATGAAAAAGCACTAAATGCCCATCACAATATAATACTGAAAACTGCATTCAAATCGGATAAGCTGCTTCTGAAATCAGCGTACACAAACAAACAGACGTACAGATAAAATGAGAAAACATTCTTTTGAGTTCTGTCGCGTATATAAAGGCACCCCATTATGAATTTTTAAATATTTTACTTTAATATTTGCCACGTACAGACAACGATCAAATACAGTATTGTAACATGTATACATATAGATTATTTATCATTCCGAATATAGAAATGAATATGTTAAGCCTAATTACAATAAGCTGGATAACGATAGCAATTCTCTACGCACGATATGAACCAGCACTTCTGTCACCAGCTGCGTCGATCAAATGTGACTTATTTTTATGTGAAAAGAGTATCAAGCGAGCATTCAAACCACCTGATGATAAGTAATCGCATCCCATAGACATTCACGTACAACCACCAACACGACCAAAATCCTGTCTAACCTCGAACCTATGTAGATACGTTGCTACTCCTGAGGACGAAGATGGTCGCCTCGCTTCAATGTGTACCCGGCAACTGCACCTCTCCAACTGAAATACAAGTAATACTTTACGGCGGATTATGAGGGTGGCAGTGGTACCCCGGTCGAACTATAGTTCTCCCGCATTTACAAATGTATATACTATTAAAGTATCTAAATGCTTTGATTTCACTACAAAAGGAGTGTACTTCCTGTGCTTAGGCAAATTCTTTATTGCCATGGCCTGAGAGTATCGTCCGCGAAGCCGTTGGTTATCTCTAATATAACACTCTTAGGACTCAAACAATACCGAATTACTTCTATAAGTGCTAACGTACTAAATCCACCCACGCTTAGATACTCGTATTCTTAACACTTTGATTGCGGCGTTCATATATTACAATATATATATATTTGGCTTACTAACGAATTAGGTCAGCCTGTAATGTTAGTAAATAGGTTTATGAATAAATAAATAAATAAATAAATTAGATCAGCGTTGCGGACTTAACTGGAGCATATTTCTCTAGACTGAATGACTGATGCGTCGTCGCTTCACTTTTATTTATTTTTAGCATCTGTGTATCATCTACGAATACAGACTTAATGTCTGCCCCCAGCCTTGTAACAACGTAAACACAGTACTTTAGTTTGTCCGTAATCCATACAGATTATACGTACAAAACAGGTTTGTACAAACCCCGAGCGGTGCGCCGCGCAGTACATAGCAATACGCCGTTAGAACACAGCAATATGTTGTACGACGCAGGGAGAGTGTTAACATAAGCCTTGTTTTCCTCTTACGAGACCAGAATAATGAAGCAGAGAATACTATGCGAACAGTAGAGTGACTCCGAGGGGATTTTTGGCGTTTAGATTTATCCACAGTATGCTAATATTCGATGTCTTGACAGGTTAATCACCCAAAGTAGATTGAGTGCAGTAATTATGTCGTAATTCACTTTGACTGCAGGCTTACCAAACTGCGTACAAACCAAATTCTTTGTCATTAAGAATAGACTTTTAAAAGTATCGATATATTATTAATAACTGTAGATATACATCAAATTTGTCTCGTCGCAATGTACGGGCAGAGGGGGGAGTGAGTATCTGACCGCCGGCCCGAAAGCACGTGGTGGTGCGTAGGCGAGCCAAATACTAGGTACTTAAGGGAGATACTATAAATTACAATAACGAATTTCTTAAAAGTAATTAAAATAAAAGCCTAACCTAAACAATCTAAAGGAGTCCGCGCCCATGCCGCATGGTGAACGCTAGCCGAATACCCGCGTTGAATAGCGATCCCAATTCTCTGTGCGAGATATGAACCAACCCTCTTACTAGTCACTAATAGCGTCGATCAAACGTGGAAATAATTTTGAATTTTATATTTAGAAATTTAAATACTAATTAATTGTAATTAAAATATAATAAAAGGAAATTCTTTTTAAATTAAAAGGGTACACTGGATTAGTTTTTTCTATTCACATAACCTAACACCTGACTGTATTTTGTACTTTATATAAAAAATAATACTACATCTCATACGTTATATTTCATATACACGACTTTTTTAAAATTAAATATATAATCAAAGATTTTATTTTTCCCAGCTTTGCTTAGGTCCTTAGACCTCAGGTCCTTTTTTCAAAGCACATATCCCTATGACTATACTAAATGCTTGTTCTGTATCCGTTACCTTCATAAATTCCGTCCAATAAAACCTAGAATAATCCAGGGAAATTTAACGTATCCCTGCATAAGGTACTCCCGCGGCACAGTTAGATGAGAACAAATTGTTATGGAGAATATTCTTGCCCATGTAAAGTAACTGAGGTAGTCAACTGAGCATGTACTTTACATGTATGAACTTTAAAAATAGCTTAGTAGATTTTATAAAATTAATAGAGACCCGGCCCAGCTTCGCTCGGGTAATAGAGTTTATATTTACTTACATTATCGTTCTTTCATACACGCTTCCAGTCATTACCTAGTTGCAAAAACTGATAATTAGAAAAATCTAAATCGAACGACGACTGAATTATTATATTCAATTTAACTATTTAATTTCTCGCCCAATTTACAAAAAACTTAACTTATTTTGCACCAAAATCTTTCTCAGTAATCACTGTACCTGTTATTGAAACTGTGAGAAAATCCGCCCAGTACTTTTTGAGTTTATCACGAATAGACAGATAAACACGAAGAAGATTTTGTTTTATAACAAGTAGAAATAATATGTTACCTTGTATAAATATTATATATTCTCATGTCCAGAAAATATAATTCTTTACTATTATATAGAAGAAACGTTGTCCGTTTGTACATAATTTGTTTCTTTAACGCAAAGATTACTGATTTAATTTCTGGTCTCGTTGAAGGAATTGTCCAAATATATAACATATATGTTATTCATAATCCGTCATGAAGCAACTCTTCTATTTCAGTAGGAAAAAAGCGGTCGCCAGCTACATTCGGTATCTTAGTCGTCAGAAATAACAACGCCTCTACGCACGATGTCCTATAAGACATCAGTCCTTTTTAAGGTCATATATTCGTATCCATCCGCAGTGTTTGTAACAATACCTTGCACCTTCATTTGTTATTCTTACCACATAAAAAATACTTTGTATCTGATTGTGCGAATAAACTTCAATAGTTTAAGCATATCTGTCGACTTAGATCTAAGTCTTTGAAGAAACTCCTTCATGAGTTCGACAACATTTGTTACCACTTGATAGTGATAGCTGAATGAGCCATAAAGCCAAGTGCCCGTGCATTATGACGTAACGTGGCTAATGCCTGCACCTTGCACAATGGCGGTATATGTCTGCTTTTAGTTTCATAGCCTATTCAACCGTTAACTGTGATACCGGAACGAGGGGTGAATTATATAAAATGCTTCTTGAAAAGCACTAGTAATTGATTGCTTAACCTTATCGGAAATCTATATTTTAGTGTAAAAGATCAATTTTAATAATGCTATTTAAACTCATAGCCAAACGCTACAATAGTGCTTCTGTCTCGGCGTCTTGCTTTCTCGGCTTCTGCTTGTGTCTATATACAAACAGAGGAGTGCACAAACACCCAGACCCACACAGAAATCTAAATTTATAACTAAGATGTCTGCTGGTCCGAGATTTTTTTATGTGAGACGAATAGCAAACCAGCATGCAAACCATTTGATGTTAAGTAGTCGCAGTCCATAGACATCCCTGTACAACCACAAACTCGACCGAAATCCTATTTGAGCTCGAACGTAGATACGTAGCTACTCCTGAGGACTAAGACAGTCGCTTAACTTCAAAGTGTACCCGGCAATCGCAACTTTCCAACCGAAACTCAAATAATGCTTTACGGCGGATTATGAGGGCGGCTGTGGTACCTACCTGGTCGAACTATAGTTCTCCCACCACTGCTGCTCACATAATTTCCATGTTAAGTACGATAATGAAAACCTCAAAACTGAATATATTAAAGCCTAACCTGAACAATCTAACGGGAGTCCGTGTCAATGCGGCATGGGTCCAAGAACGCTAGCAGCATTCCCGTGTTGAGTAGCGATTGCAATTCTCTGCGCGAGATATACCCAATACAGATGAAAATACTTTATGATGAAATAAAATATTTTAATTTTAATTTTATTTTAAAACATAACACAATAACATTTAACGATTTTTATTATTTGAATTTCCAATGAAATACAGCATTTAACACTTACCTATATAGAGTAAAACAGCTATGGTACTTCAATCTACCACAGAGGTAGAAAAAGAAAATGCTGAACAACCTTTAAAAGGGTTCCAAAAACTGCAATAATTTTCATATTCATTTTCATGCACCCATTTCGTTTTTATTTATTTGTACAGATTACAATAATAAAAGTTTGACTCCAGGCAACCATTGTCGTTTTCCTCTTGGTACGAATTATTTTACGAACATATTAACATGACAATACAACCGTTTATATATGAGCACCAACTCGTGAGAAAACTACGAAATCTACTAGAAATGGCAAGTAGTTGTAGTGATATATAACTTATACCCCTGTCTTATTATAAAAATATGAGTTAACACTTTCCCTGCGGCTACAGCACTGGCGTGTAATTCTGGGTTGTACGGACCTGTGTTGTATGGACAAATTTGTATGGATTACGAGCGAACAAAAGATCTGTTTTTACGTCGGCACTAGAATACTGGGGGCGGACATTACTGAGTCTTCGATAATACACAGATGTTAAAACATACATCTCAGTAATTTGTCGGCGTATTTTCAGTTTAATCAAATAAGCTCCACTTTAAGGTCTCCTCCCGCAATACTCACCCCATCATATATATCCACGCTACAGTCAAAGTGTTAAATTCCATTATGTTCTGATAGTAGCGTACCCATATTTTTATAATAGATACATTGGGAACCAGCGTGGGGCGAAGCGTTAATTGTATCATTTTGACACGCGGAGGGTTCCGAGTTTGATTCCCCATCAGGCACCATGTATATAATTTATATAAGGCATTCACCAAGTATATAAATGTAAAAAAAAATGTTCTGGGCTTGAATATTTGTGTACTCGTCTATGTGTGTACATGGCAACTCCCCCGTGTTCCCCACACTCTACATATTAGGATACAGGGTACCCTAGTGTGGGGCTATAGTTGTAGAACGGGTTATTTCAAAGAGACTAACAATTTAAATACATACTTGTGAAGTGAAAATCATCTGTGACTTCTTGCAATGTGTGCAAACATTACCCAGTCCAATCAAGATAATTATGAGAAAGTTGAACTGCTTTTAAGTTTTAATTCTAATGGTAGGTATTTTACAATTACTTTACTAATGTTGTCTCAATCACGTACAAGATAGCAGTGCAGTGTTTCAATATGTTGGCATTTATATTCTTCATTTATTCTACGGTCAAAACTTACCTCGCTCAATATACGCTCAATATCGCACACAGGATATCAGTGCAGTGATTCAATGTGTTGGCGTTTCTACTCTTTACTAGTTCGATGCCCAAAACTTACTGGGTCGCTCAATCAAAACATCCAACAGCTCATATGCAAATTGTTCAGGAAAAATGAAATTTACGCTCGGGAACTTGTTAATTAGGCTCGGAGCACTCGTTTAATATGAAAAATTGTTCGAATCACCATATTTTTAACTTCTGTTTTTAAATACGAATTCAAAATGGATTTTACCAGTAATTCTTTAAGCCTGGATTATTTTTCAGATTTGTATGCGTAATGATGTTTTTGATTATTTTTGGTAAAGTTATTTATTTAAAATATTATTACTATTACTACTAGATTTATACGTAACTAAAATTCCGTAATGTCCGCTAATTACAACACAAATATCTTTTGATTAAATAGCTAATTGGATTTTAAAGCTAAGTGTGACTCAAAGTAAAGAAACTATTTAAGCTTTCCGACAATATTCTGTCATATAGTGATCGCAATGTAATATATAGACATATATAAATGAATAATATACTGGCTAGCTGTTTTAATACTATGTAACTAATATCATCGCTGGTTGTCACGGTGTTTGGTCCACGATCCATGGAACTGGTTCGAAATATCGGCAATTAAGCATTGATCGTGATTACCCTTTATATAGTAAGACACACTTCTAAAAAATCCCACAGTTTAGATGTACCAATATATTGTTACTTGACTAATTAGCATTCTCATCATCATCAAGTGATTATTATACCACTGCTGGGAACTTGTACTTAAATTAAAAGATTGCGGCAAAGTTTTACTCTCAGAAACATTTAGGTTTAGTTACTATTGGCATGTGCCAAAGTAATGCTGTCTCTAAAGAAATCTTGCTACCAGTTTATCTCTACAAGAACATAGATTTATTTCATAGAAGCGAAATTAAGCTGTAATTATATTTCACTATCGTATGTTTTAACGATTGATTAATGTTATTGAAATTGTCCCTGCAGCCTAAACTATCCTCCCACATCCAACCTAAAACAGGAATAAAGTGCTTTCTGACGTCATGCATAGATCCATTGCTTACTCCTGAGGAAAGATAGTCGCCTCGCTTATATTTCTTGTATCAATCTTACCTATCCGATGAAAACAAGATTTGCTTTACGACGAGGAAAATGAGTGTCTAAATAGTACTTC
>DWON01006915.1:0-13426 GCA_018251015.1 Phocides pigmalion okeechobee
CTTCTGTTCTATTTGAGATTGGATGTGGTTGTCCATGAGCTGCAGTGACCACTTAACATCAGGTGGCCTGCATGCCCATTTCTTACTCTTTCGCAAAAAAAAAACATCAGGTGGTTTGCATGCTCGTTTGCTATTCTTTTCACATAAAAAAGTTTATACCTACAATTTCTATACACTTTCTACGTTACCCTATTATAACCAATCTTAAAATCATTTCAAGAGGTATGAATCGATTGAAACAATATTTGTATCAAATTTTAAATTAAAGTACCCCAGAATAAAACGGTTCAGTTTACAAGCACACCTGAACTTCCAACGTAGCTTTTTAAAATTGGGAAATTTTCAGAAGTTGTGTGCTTTGCTTCATCACTATCAACATTTCATCGAAAATGCACAGTTACCGCCGCGTGTGGTTTGTGTATCAGAAATCAAAATAAAACACAAAATATTTTTTAAACTATTACTTTCACGTTTGACGGATGCCGCCAGTGACAAAAAGGCTGGTTCATATCTCGCACAGAGAATGCGATTGCTATTTAACGCGAAAAGGCAACTAACATACTTGGAATTATGCCGCATGGGCACGGACTCTCTTTACATTGTTTATGTTAGGCTTACATTATAATTAATTTTAAGATTTTCATTATTGTGATTGAAATAAAAAAAATGTTAGAATGTATGAAATCAACCAAACACAAAATGCTTAACATTTTGAATATTCTTGGAATTTTACTTACTTACTTACTTCCTTCGGCGCTACAACCCTTGTGGGTCTTGGCCTCCTCAACGAGTCTCTTCCATTTCACTCTATCTCTGGCCTCCCGTCTCCAAGATGTTACTTTGCCCATACGCCTAAGATCTTCCTCCACGCAATCGTTCCATCTCTTTCTGGGTCTTCCTCTGGGTAAAAGTTGTTATGTATTTAAATTAAATAAGTGCATTGATTGTCCTACAGATGAGAAATCAGCAGAAAGTCGGCAAGTTTTGGATAAACTGGAAAATATTGACAGTGAAACAGATAACTTGGATATTACATTTGTGAAGATGCACGATCCTCGGTATGCACGCAAATGGGGTGTTACAAAATTACCAGCCATAGTATACTTTAGGAAACGGTTCCCGAGTATATATAGAGGTAAAATTATAATTACCGGAAAGTACATAAATGACTAGAAAATAGAATACTCACTTATGTGTATTATTTTTTCCAGGCGATATAATGAATGAAGAGGAAGTATTGGAATGGTTAAGAAAGAACCGATTCCGGCAACCAGAGTTGAACATCTTTATGTACGCTTTAATAGCTCTTTCGATAGCGTTCGTTATGTATACAGCATTCCTGCTACAGTGCTTCAAACCATCTCCTCAGACACCCGCACAACATCCAAAACAAGCGTGAACTTTTTCACAGACTGTAAATTTTCTTACTTAGACTATGACATGGCTTCACAGCCACAATTTGGACAAGAACATCTAGTCTTTAAGTGGTCCATTTTAACGTTTACCACACCTCGAGGTTCGTCTAATGGATCATTGGATCAGACAACACATCTTTGGGATCAAACTTTAACTTTGATAGAGACTTTAGACGTAAATACCTTAAAATGTAATCATATTCCGCTGTTATTTTGCTGCAGCTTACCTTTGTTTTGCCATATTTTGTTGCGTGATTTCATTTTTATTTAGCTCCGATAAATGTGTCAGCGAAATATGATTAAATTATAAATTATATAGGACAATATGTTTACCTTCGTTTATTTGTTAAATGGTAATATTCTGGATTTTAAAGTCAATAAGGAAGTTTTGAAGAATGCAATTAAACACTGTCAATATGACATTTTTACTAACTAATAATGTCGTTGACATTCATTTAAATTTCATGGCATTTTGGATTTTATCTTTATTAAGACTGTAAGTAATAATGTTTGTTTTGAGGCAATTTATTTGGATATATTGCTGTGCAGTCTCCTAAACGTTGAATAGTTCTTTCATTTGCGATCAACGACTTTTTACGAAAGACATTCGATTTATAGTTACATATTTAATAATTAACAAATAACAAATTAATCATTTAAAGTGTTGTTTAGACGTATTTTTCCCAGTTAGTAAGACCCGCGGATACATGCACTGATTCTATTTTTATTGATAATTTATGGGTTATTTCTCCTAGCCTTTAGCTTTCGTAGAGTCTAAGAGTCTAGTTAAGTTTGATTCATTCGAATATTACAAATACGTGACTAATCTAGTGATACAAAGCACTTAATAAATTAATGATTGACCTGTTTCATACACCGAGCCAAATTTATTATGACTTTCGTCAATAATACCTTTTATTTCGCTACTTTCCTTTCAAAAGTTATTTCGTTATTTTAATCCTTCATTTTTAATTTATTTGACTTTCCATACGGCGGGGACTTTATTTGAACGCATGCATGTTGCTACGGGATATTTTTTTATCAATCGTCAATACAAGTACTTACTTAGTGTACTTTTCAACGTCTTTCCTAACAAAACAATCATGAGTAACCTTTGATACAACGTCAAGATTCATTTGAGTATGAAAAGTACAATCATCTTGCGGTTTTAAATTAATACAATTAATATAAACATCGTAGCATCATGCCCGGCATACTTTCTATCATTCCCGCTCTTATTTATAATAATACATTTATCAGTAAACTATAATTTAAATAGCGAACTTTGTATTTCAGAATGATTGTTGCCTAAAATATTGTTATCTAGAATAGTTTACTCGTCAGATAGCGGTTTCTACAATTTGCTTAGAGAAGTATAAATTAAACAATAATTTGTTTAAAGGTCTGTCATGTGGTATCTAAGATTTTTCTCTTTAGCTAATGGTCAAATTCAATTTAACTTAATTAATATACCAAAAATCTCAAATTTCGTAAGATACGAAAGATGAGTCTTGATGTTATAGGATGCTATGAACTGAACTGAACATCGATTTCAAAATTTATCGCGTATTCGATCATTTGTTATTAGAATCTACATCAGTCTATTTCATGTAGATAATCCCTTTAATACATTGTCTACAAGTCAACATTTTATATGTTGAAATCTTGTCAACAATTATGCCCGCGTTGATGACGTCGAACTGTATTGGAGGCTCATTCTGATAAATGAAAATAAACATAGTAACTTAAATATATTCACATAACTTGATAAAACACTAAACATATTTATGATACTTACTAATTTGTTAAATTATAATGATACCATAATGAAACGGTAAGTAAACAAGAATGTTAACATTGTGCTCAAGAGAGTGCGCGGCAGCGCGTCTGCGTCGGAAATTTATTTAATAATGTTGTATATAATATGTAAATAATTAAAATACATAAAAATAGTAAAAGATTTTGCTGTTTTATTAAATCACCCTGACATTAGTAACAACAGAAAACATTTTTTTTACTCTCGAGGAAAATTTTGGGCTTGTGCTAGAGGAGCAAGTCCACCGAGGCAGTCCTTTCAACGCCCTAAAGTATTTCTTGTAATTCGGTTGAAAAGTTACGGTTGCCGCTTACACTTAAAAGTTAAGCGACCACCTCTGTAGAATCTGACTTACAATGAAGGACCTAATCTTATCTTTTAAAATAGGCTTACTAGAAACTTGCTTTGTTAGGTATACTTCGTAAATTTCTGGTAATTCGATACATATTTAGAGAGGGCTAAGGGGTACAGGGGGAAATAATATGTAATTATAATTGACATATAAAATGGAAAAAAACTATCTTTGCCTATATCAAGGAACGAAGGCTATGCCGAAACAAAGTAATTAAAATTTATTATTGGTGTTTAAATATAAGATGTAATGAAATATAAGTTTAAATGTAAGATTATAACTGACTAAACTGAAGACTACACCTACTTCAAACGATAGAAGGATACAAAGATACAGTAACATTTATGATAAAAAGAGCTTAGAGAAATTCAATAATGAAGATATTATTCTTAAATTGTCATCATGTATTATAAAATGTATCTACCCCAAACCGATGTTACGTATTCATATTATCCCTACGGCGTACAATACTGCTGTACATATCGCTACTTCAAAACAAAAGAGCCACAACGCGAACATACCTAATTTTACTGGAGAGCCATTTAAAGTTTTCAAAATCAGTTCTTGTATAATTGCGCTGTAATTTTGAAACTGATAAATAGGTGTTATACACTGTTAGAAAGATATTTTTATTCTGCTTTTAATGGTTGATTCGGATATGTGACCGACAAAATTTGAATTTTTCAATAAAAAGGATTTTGAATATTTTTGATTTGTGGCCTTTTTGTTTCAAAGTAGCGATATATTACTCGGCGCAACACGCTTGCGGCTTGTACACATCTGTCTTGTCCGTACAAATCTGTATGAATTACGGGCGAGGAAGTGTTGTGTTTACGTCGGCGCTACAAGACTGAAAGCGGATATTACGTCTGTGTATTCATACATGCAACACATATGCTAAAAATACAACGTTTCAATGAATTGTAGACACATCTTCAGTCTAAAGAAATAAGCTCCAGTTTACCAACGCCTCCCGCAACGCTGAGCAATACCCATAAATACCGGCATAAAAATAGTACATTGCTGTCGTAATTAAAATAGGTACTAGGTAAGAAAATAAAACAACAAACTTGGAAAAGTATTTGTATTAAAAAAATATTCCTATTACATAACAACACTTATTCTAATGTCAGTCTGTTTATGCATTTATAGCTTAAAGTAATTAAGCTTACATAACACTGAAACAGTATAACTAAGTAACATTTTACTTAAATATTAATTGACCTTTAAAATATCATCTGTAATTGTGAAATATTACATGTATAAATTAAAAAAACTAAAATATAAATAATTAATTTATATGTGTGAAGAGTAGCAAATGAGCATAAAAACCACCTGATGTCCGTGCGTACGTGCAATCACAAACGACTGAAATCCTATCTGAGCTCGAACGTAGATACGTTGCTACTCCCGAGGGCTAAGATGTTCGCCTCGCTTCAAAATGTAGCCGGCAACCGCACCTCTCTAAATAAATCACAAGTGTCGCTTACCGCGGGTCATGAGGGTGGCGGTGGTACCTCTTCGGTTGAACTAGAGTTCTCTCAGCTTTATCTGCCCGACATCGGACAAGGCGCGGATTGACAGGCCAGTATCCAAATGCATTACTTTCAATCGCAAGCCGTAGTCTCAGATTTTAAAATGAACTGTTAGTATATAGCTTGTTGTAATCAACTGACAAGCTAATGTTTGCCGGTAGACTTGGTAAATGGCTTCCTTAGCCCCACGTGCTATCTACATAAACCGACGTTCTTAGGACCATCGGCGAAAAAGCAACTCCGCATGCCGTCGAGAAACGCTTAACCTTAATCTATACAATAATATCTTAGAAACTCGTTCATATAACGTATAGATAAAATATAACAACAATTAACACAAAAATCACCGTAAATGGATTTTTGACAATACCAATTAATTTAAATCAAAACTTGTGCCATTATCCAATAGAGACTACAGAGACAAATTTCAACATTAGTTACCTTCCACTTACACATTATTTTAGTTTTTTATGTATATTAGAAGCAATAGTAAATTATATGTGGGTTTAAGTATTATATTTGTTTTAACTAACTTATTCCGTTACTCCGCTTATGTAGAACTTAAATATTCGAAAAAGAAAGCAACCTTGGACGTGGTCGGAAATTGGATGGGTGACCAATGATGGCAAAAGTTCACAAGAATACAGAGAAACGAAAAACAATTAAGTGTCATACCGTTAGGGGGAGGATTGACGGGTTTAGTACCTAATAAGCGTCTATACAGAAATCTAAATATTACCTATTAGTCTATTTGATATCCTCTTTAATGTACAAAAACATCTTCATCTTAAAAAAATGCTTAAAAAATTGAATACAGCCCAGTTCTAAAGGCATAAAGCGTGATAATGCATATGTCTATAACGAGGTTAGAGGTATAGGCACTCTGTATATAAAACTTAAGGTAAATTAAATTAGTATACTCGTTAAAAATACATAAACAAATAATCCAAAGGACAATATTTCACTTTTACATAGTAATAGCGACTTAGAGGAAATTCTTTTGAATGACCTTTTGAACTAAGTAATAACTAGGTGTACATTTTCGTATTCTTTCAAGTATTTAGACTTTTCGCTTTCAAAAAGGTCGATGAGCCGTGACGTGAACTCTGCGTGTACTGCATCCACTTCTTCATCAGTCGGCTCCAAGTTCTTCATGATTTCCATGGGTTTTCCAACTGGAATAGTTTTTTAATAGTAAAATCAGTAGAAATACGATTTTAACAGTATGATTGCATCGTTCATATACTAGATCGGGTCAGCGTGGAGGAAGGCGGTAATAAACTGGAGTTTATTTCTCTAGACTATAGATGCGCCGACAATTCACTGAAATGTTGTATTTTAGCATCCGTGTATTGTTTACGAATGCACAGACGTAATGTTCGTCTGCAATCTTATAATGCCGACGTACACAGACATACATAGGTATTTGTACAACAGTACAACACGCTGCAGAAAAAGTGTTAATATTCGCTTTAATATCGATGGACTGTGTGTGCACCAGAGTCAGAGTTAAAACAAAATAAATCCAACTAAAAAAAGTATGAATAAGAAAAAAAATGCAATGTAAAAAAAAGCGTGGGGTGCATGGTATCAATAGATCACTGAAAAAGCACACCACGCTTTTTTTTACATTGCAATTTTTATTTTTCTTATTTATACTTTTTTTAGTTGGATTTTTTATAAAAAGCGTGTTTTTAGTTTTTTGAGCTATTATATACATATATTTGTTTTTTCATATTATTGCATTGTCATCGGTCCTTGATACCTTGATTAATCACTTCTGGAAATTGGTAAAAATTATGCTCAAAGATTCCATTACATACATACATGCAACCCAAGCTAATAAAAACGTGCTAAAAATAATAAAAATACTGTTATTGTTACTCACCAACTGTCGTAATAGGCGATCTTAACGGCACAACGCCAAATGAGTATTGAAAGATGCCTCTCCCGATCGGGAATATTGGGGATATTCCAGTGTATTGGCGCACTTTCTCCTGGATCCGCCGTAGTAAGCTGTCCTTCGGGTTGTTGAGTGGACGGAATACGTCTGGCTCGCCGAAAGAAAACACTGGCACGATTGGCGCTCTGGAATTGAAATTTAGCAGAAACGTTGTCTGTTTGTTTGTTGTTCATTTGTTTATGTTTTTTTGGCAAGAAAACTACAAATTTAATATAAGTACATGAAATTGTGTGCTTAGAGTGCCACTATCTTTGGTCTTTTTATACGATATGTATTATCATATTGTTAAGATAACCAGTTTATAACCAATCTTTTAAGTTTAAAAATAAATTGAATTTATTAATAAAAAACAATGTTTATTTAAAATATTAAGAGATGACATATTCTTTTTAAGGCCTAAAACATTGCAGTATTTTGGGATTCGGGGTTGATACTCCGGGTAATTGAGATTCTACTTTAAAATACTCTTACCCAGACTTCATAGCGACGCGAATAAATCCCTTCCGCCTCTTCAGTATCACTTTGTATTCCCCCGGATGCGAGTCTAGTGCTTCAGCTGCGCCACCGACCATCAGCACCGCGCATTTCCCCGTCCCCCGCTTCTTGTCCAGCAGATACAATAAACTTTCCTGCGAAGACGAACAGCTGCCCAAGGAAAGGACAAGATCTCTAAACAATGGCACCAAGAAATGCCCACCAAGTGTAATTAGATGACACTTCAGTCCTGGAAACACTTTGTAGAAATTCAAGGCGTTTGTAGCGAAGGCACCGAAGATACCAGAGCATACTACACCGTGGGGGAAACACGTGAACAGGTAGTTTCTGGATGGGTCCAGTTCTGCGGTCTTCACCAGCTTGATGGGGAAGTAGTCACAGTAGTAACGCCACCACGCCCAATTCCTGACCCATTCGCTCCTGGAACAAAATTTGTTTATGTTCATAAAGAGATAGTCTTCGGTATCCGTAAATATCAGTTATAGGATGTTTGGTAAATTCCCGGCCTCTATAATTGATTAGTTATAGTCAGGCCTTTTTGTCCCTTCTGTTTTGGGGCACTCTAATTCTTGAAAAATGTAAGCCCATAACTTTTGTATTTGGATAATTTTGACTTAGTAAAAAATCGAAATTTTTTGCAAAGCTTACCAACTTTTTTTCGTCTATTCAAGTTCTTTATTTTTTTTTTACTTTTCATAGCAAATTTTCAATATTATCAAAATTTCCTCGTGCCTCCGCAAAGCAGCCCTTGTTATTGGTATAATGATATATCACTTGACATTGTATGTGTTAGTGCAGTCGTTAGCCGTAAGATTGATGACTAACAATATAATCATAATAAGCCCATAGTTCAAAGGATATACTATAAAATTACAACAAATTCATGGGTCTAAGGGTGTAAGATAGTAATAATCCCGTACAGAATGTGCATAACGACCACACAAATACAAAATAGCAATATTAATTTAGCAAGTCCAATTTATTTATGAGACAACCATATTAGTTCTCAGAAGTAGCACTGCGTCTATATAATAATTTTACTTGCGTCGCCTATTATGTGTACGGACGGCATTGATCAGTTTACATCAGATGAACTGCACGCCCGTATACTTCCATCTATTTATGTAAATAAACATGAAAATTATGGTTTATTCTTTTTTTATATGAGAAGAGTAGCAAACAAGCATACAAACCACCTGGTGTTGCCGTTGTTGAGGTATGGTTGCCGGATACACATTATTGGAGGCGACCATCTTAGTCCTCAAGAGAACTTCTGTTCTATTTGAGATTGGACGTGGTTGTCCTTGGGCTGCAGTGACCACTTAACATCAGGTGGCCTACATGCCCGTTTCTTACTTTTTCATAATAAAGAAAATAAAAAAAAATACCTCACATGTATATACGAATAATATAAAAAATCTATTATTAGTACTTACATCCGACCTCCCCGACTACAAGTATCCAAATCTTTGAGCATCCATATAGAGTACATGATGGCGAGCCACCACAGCTTCGAGTAGACCAGATTCAAGAACAGCAAGATAGCAGCCAGCTCGCCAAACAGCACCAGGCAAATCCAGCCCGTCGCGCCCAAGGTCTGGAGGCGCCGTGACATTGGCAAATGCAGTGGGGCCCATTGCACTCCTGCGAGATCTGAGAAGCGGCTGAAACAGAACCATTTATGAACTTTAATATTTTTTTATTGAATTCGTTCTCGTGAGCTTCAATATTCCGATCTTTCCAGATTTTTAATAGCAGAAACTTCTCATACACCCGTAACTTCTTTACTGATAGACCGATTGTAATGAAATGACCTAAATTTTAAGTGAAACTTAGTGTATTATTAGTAAAAACCGAACTTAAATCAGTTAAGCACAGAAATACAGACACTAATTCTAATAACCGTTATTTTGCGTTCTATTACATTAATAAAGGCCGCTGATAGTTTTTCTTCCTCTCCCATTCTCACACAACGATCAGTCATAAGTTTATTATTTTTATAGAGGATAGATAGATGCTGTACTTGTGCTTCGGTTGGAGAGGTGCGGTTCCGGGTACACTTATCAATGAAGCGGGAATTACAGTCCTGAGGAGTAGCGACGCATCAATGTATTTTGTATGTCAGGCAGGTATTTGATCCTGTGTTGTTAAATGAGGATGTTTATGGGTTGCAGAGACTATTTGACATCAGATGGTTTGCACGCTCGACTTCAGTCCCGCTCGACTTCAGTAATTAATGCTGGAATTCAGAATGCATTTGAATATGAAACTAAAAGAAGGAAAACATTTTTTTAAATATTTTTAAAATGATAATTTCAACATGAATTTCAGTAGTGAAAGAAATAGTTGTATCTTTTTAATATATAAGGGACCTTACATAGTTTAAAACGGCCCTGATCCTAATACCTAATCCACAGTGACTTCGTTTAATTTTTACATAGTTAATCGGTTTATGCCTATCGGTCAGTATGGCTGATAAGTTATCGTTTTTTAGATAAGAACTTTTAAACCATATCGAAATAGGATATGTAATTGACCAAGATTTTCTTGTTATTTTTTATCGTATTCTGCCGTTATGGAATGTGGACTTGTTGATTGATTGTTTTTGATTTTCAGAAAGCCTATTATCAAGTAAACGTTGTACGGACGTCCCAAATTTAAAATTTATTCGTTCGTTTATTACGTTGGTTTTAGGTTGAGATACCAAACATATGAATAAAAAAATATTATAAAAATAATGCCTTTTAAAAAATATGTTTTATTATGGCAATACCATGGAATAATTGACAAAATTTATTTTATGATATTATATAATATAATAGTTTAACATATAACAAACAATAAAAAATTATAACAAATGCGAAGCATTTGCGCTAACAAATAGATTATTTTATTAATACAGACACAACATTAAACGACGAGTCTGACTCGCACTTGCTCGATATTTTTTTTATTTTAAATATTACTATAAAAATGTAGATTTTTGTTAGCTCATAGGTAAAACCAGGCCTTTGTGATTTCTGTTTTGGGGGCAATCTAATTTTAGACAGTTGTGACTCCATATTTTTTAATATTTGGATAACACAGGCCAACAACCAAAACAACTTTTTCGATAATTTTAACTAATTCCCACGTTAAATGATGTCCTGATTACGAAAAAAATAAAAGAAAAGTTGTATCACCCACCAATTTTTGGCATTTCGCTATTATATAATTTTTTTTTATGCACCAAAATGTATAAGATATGTATATGTATTTTTAACTTCTTAAATATATTGAAATTGGGTTCATTATTTTTATGTAATGGGATTGGCAATGAAATAAAATATGTTTAGTTGGTAATTCTAATAAATTTTACCATCCATTTTTTATATATTAATATAAACTCAAATTGCTGTGTGCTTTTTATCAAAATAAATAAGGTTAAGCGGGATTGTAAAAATTCTCATAACACTTTTTCCTATATTTGTGGTAATTTTGTAATTAAGAAACATAAAAAAAACATTACTGACTTTGTAAAAAAGCGTGTACTCTGCTATTTTGCTATAGAAACCAGTAATCAAGACAGGTGTGGGATTCTTCACAAAGTATGTATTGTTTGTGTCGAAGATCTAAGGAAATATTATAAAAAGAAAAGATAGCTTTTAAATTTACAGTACCCATGGTATGGAGAGAGCAAAAATCATTTAGTTGATTGTTAATTTTGCAGCATGGTTAAACCTGAACTATAAACTTATCATTGCTAACATGATAAACAAGTAAAACTCTTAGTTGCATGATGATCCTTGAAGTCCACTTTTTACACAATCATCTTGACTTTTTCCTAAAAACTTAGATGATGTGAGAAGAGCAAGGGGAACGATTTCATCAGGACATAAAAGAGATGGAAAAAAGATATCAGGGAAGGTGGAATATCAAAATGATGGGTGCTTACTGTTGGTCACTTCAAAGAGAACAACCAAACGCAATTCTAGGCGAAATAGTTACGTAAGAAATTTTACGGAGGAAAGGGAGAGGAAATATAAAATAGTATTATAATTCAAGCATTTTGTATTATAATTTAACTAATTAAATATGACTGTAAGCGAAAATGTAACCAATATTTAAAACTAAGCTTTGTCAATTTTGTGTGTATCAAATTTTCCTTATTTTTCGGAAGTAATAAATTGATATCATATTACGAAAGAATGGTGGGTGATAGAAAAAACTGCTATGAAATACGATTTCTGCATACAAAAATCAATTTCATCATCCATCATATCATACAATAATCAAATAAATTTATTTTAAAAGTTTTTAAAAACATTTTTTTGTTGGCCTGTGTAATTAATACCTATTAAAAAATCAAATTGTTCTTCTAGCAAAGATTACCAAAAATGTTTTTATTTACATTTTTTTTCCTTTCCAATTCTTTCATTTTTTAGTATTAGGGCAAATTTTCGATATTGTCGAAGTTTTCTTTGAGGGCACTGCGTGCCTCCTCGTCCCCCCGCTAAAAACTGTGGTTCAAACTTAGAATGTATGTTTTTTTTTTCAAATAACTGTTTTATTCTAAAAGAACTTATTTCTTTACTTGACTCATTCTCAATCTTTATAGTTGCTTTTAAAAATATTGATATTGACTATTGGTGACGCACAATATTGTTTCCTTGATCTTTTATTAATTAATACGGAAAAGTAATTAGCAGTTAACGTGTTCAGTCAGTTACCATTTTTATTACTTTAAAAGTAAATATCTCCGAAACGTCTATACTTAAATAATTAGTAATTTAGATATGAGTAAGTCACAAAATTAAATAAGTTCATATTTTATTAATTTTTTAAAAGGTTTTATTTAACTTGTCCTGTTTGTCGTTGAATTTGATGTTTATTTGGTTAGGTCAAACAAGTACTTGGAATTTTATTATCTTCTTTATAGTCGATTCATCTGATATTTGGTACGCACCTTTTACCAAGCTTTTATTAGCTGCACCTGTATGTATGTATGTACATATGTATGTATATGTATGGTAAAGACCCATGCATACCCATTTTATCTGATTATTACTTTTATTCCAAAATTAAAAACTTCCTACAAAGAACCCCACACGTTTAGAACAGTAAAATTAATTCTCGACAATTATTTTATCCTTATATTAGGAGTTTAATTAACTATAAAAGCGTGGTTTTAATGTATAATATATTTCTATATACAACAAGCAACCGATAAAAATGTAGTGATGCGAAACTAGGTACAGCTGCGGATTGTAGTCCATAAATTCCAATTAAACAAGACGAATTAGCTCGTATTAACAATTGCTACCCACATGTTTAAACAAACACGGGTCGCTCGGCCGTACGAATGACAATATTTGTAAAGTTTGTAGTAGGTAGGTATACCAATTTAAATGAGGTTATGGTTACTTTTTGGGTACATTGTGTAGGTGTAGAAGTAGGGTACAATTTAAACAGATACTGTATATGTAGTTAGAATAAGATTAACTTACATAACGGTTATAGTAAGGTTAAGGTAAATAAACTTTAAAAAAAATCGTTTCTAAATTTAATGTTGATTTTTAAAATGTGTAATGTTTTATTCTAAGCTTACTTATTTTTTTATTTATTGTGAATGTTTATTTATTTATTCATCGTTTATATATACCTCATATATTATAGTAGCAGTAAATAAGTTTTTGTAACTTAGGAGTTATGAACACTGTACGTAATTAACAAAGAAGGTCCTAAGGAAATATATAAACCGTAGACATATTAGACCAGTGTTTCCAACCTTTTTTAGGCAATGCCCCACCTAAACATTTCTAAAAAATTTATGCCCCCCTACATAATTTTTAACCTTTAATTTTTTTGTTC